>BHDV01065264.1:51380-65494 GCA_005406045.1 Adoxophyes honmai | reverse complement strand
TCTTACCCCTGCCCTGCCCCTGAATTTCTCTTCCCCGCCTGGTATTATAATTACGTTCGTAAAAAATGTGTGCGCCCTCTTAACATTATTATGCAGACAATTTTATAAAGCGGCTAGTACACATTCGCCGGTGTTGGGCCAGGCTTCGCAATCGGGCCAATGACGGTCCGGCCAACACACGCCAACACACGCCAACACCCCCTGTACACATTGGAGTTGGCCTGCATTGGGCCAGCATGGGCCAATGTGTACTAGCCCCTTTAGGATGGTTGACAAAAGAGAGGCCGATAGAAAAGGAAATGAAGGGACCCCGACCCCGACGATCACGTATGAAGCGACTAATGAATGTGGATGAAGCAAAAGTGATTATGTCAGGATCCTAGCAAGAGGAAAAAAGTGATATCTACCTACCCCTGTGAGAAAGAGGCGTGACGATATGTACAGTCACGAATAGGGATCGTTGAGCCACTCGCCACTGTTCGCAATTTAGACGTGTAATCAATAACCGATGTGACCGACTAGATGTTAGCTATTGGATTAGTATTACACGACCAAGTTACAAACATAGATAAGTGGCTCAACAATCCCGGTTCGTGATGGTACGTATGTTTACAAACTTCACATCACAATATTGAAACAGTTTCAACATGCGCTGCGAATGCAGTTTGTGCTTATTTGCATAAAGAAAACAAGCTGCAATACAATAACTTTACTTTAAAACAACACATTACACATTAACGAGAATAAATAGGGTTTTGGTGCACTTTAAGTTAACTATTATACAGTGTCCAGTAAGGAGGGATTTTTAAAGCACTTCAATTGAGGTACGAGGTCCGTACGAGATCGCACGTGATTCTAGATTTTTCAAAATTACTATAAATTAAAATAAACACAGGATTCTGCATTGAAATGAAAAAAAAACTTTATCATTTATGTTAATTTAAATCTCAAACAGTATTTTTAGGAAAAATCTTCGAATGCAGTATTTAAGTTCTAAAAATTTAGTAAAATGTCAGATATTAAATATTTAAGGTAAGGGTTTTGGTGCGCCCTGTCCATAATTGCACAGGCGTCGTCTTAGCACGAGAGGACTATAGTCCCCCCCGCAGGCCCAATTTAACAATACCGACCATTTTGTACACATTTTACTAGCCGTAGACAACTAACTTAAATTATAACGTCTGTAAGACTGTAAACTGAAACATCCACCCCGGGACTAGACTTGAAGTACCAATAAAACGTATCTAAAGTTGCTAAAGCGCCCCCAGCGGACAAACTCAACACTACACCGATGAATTCAACTGGAGTTGATTAAAATTTTATTGCTTGCCACTTAAAAAACCATTTGCAAGTTGCCACGTTGATTAAAACTGGGATGAAGTTGAACTGCTTGCATCTGCTGAGATGTTTTATTTTAGGACATGACATTGTCTGAACTGACTTGTCGTCATTGAGGATTCTAAGGACGGTGAAAGATCTCGTCTAGGTACTGCGCAGACGACTCGACCAGACGAAAATCAAATGACCATTACCCTGGGAACTGTCGGAAAATAAATAGAAAATCCGACTTTGCGGCTCATCATTTTTATACGGCATCAGTTTCGTTCTATTTAAATACAGTACTGCTTCTAATCCATATTATTCCGCAACGCCGTACAGACATCATGCGACAAGGGGAAATAATCGACGGTTGTACCATCGCGAACAGGCATTGTTGAGCCACTTACCTATGTTTGTAACTTGGTCGTGTAATACTAATCCAATAGATAACATCTGTCAGTCACATCGGTCATTGATTACACGTCTAAATTGCAAACAGTGACAAGTAGCTCAACAATCCCTGTTCGTGACTGTACTTCCAAATGTCACCTGCACTCAGTTGGGCAGCTTACAAGTGACAGCATAGTGCTGAATCTTATTAATTTTATGCTCTTATATCGTTCTAAATAGGTCTCCTTGTGGTTCAGATGACCCATATTTTTTTCGACATGGGCCAGTAGTCTAAAGGGCCTGAATTGACCCTTAGGCTCAATTCACACCAGAAGAGCAGCGCAGCGCGGCGTAGCGGAGCGCAGTTTCAGTGTCATGAGAATTTCAACTTTATTTTCATTACAATAAGACTTATTATCGCATGAGAAACTCTAACGATGCGCGCGGATGCCCGCGGATCCGTGGGAATTCCAGCGCATTCCATAAACAAAGCCGTGCGACTGCGCGAGCTGTCGCGGGAATGCCCGAGGATGCTCGAGTAGTCGCGACGCCGCTGTCAATACATATGTCAATATGTCAATAATTATGTAAATTCCAGCGACTTCCTACGCATTCCAGCGGCTTCTCGAGCAGTCGCAGGAATCCTCGCGCATTCTCCACGGAGCGGGTCGCTGCGCTACGCCGCGCTGCGCTGCTCTTCTGGTGTGAATTGAGCCTTAGGTTTTTTGTTGAATTTATGTATAAAGGCGGATTAACACGGCGTGAAATCCTTTGAAAGCCAGCCCGAAGGCCGGTAGCCGGAAGTTTTGTTCTTGACCGATTTTAATCAAGCCAAGAAAAACGCGGCCGTTTGAAGGACGCAACCCCATGGCACAGATCTTTATCGAAATAGATGACTCAAGTATATGTACAGTCAAGGAAATTGATACGCGTGCCACTTTGAACCTTTTCATAGTGAGTTTCATATTGCTTTGATTAGTAGAAAGTATAGTCACAGTGATATTTCTTGTGAAAAGGTACAAAGTGGCACAGTTATCAATTTTCTTGACTGTACTTCGCGTGCCAAAATGGAGTCAAAAGGGAGAGCAATGGTCCTCCTTTGACGCGATTTCATTTAGTTTTATACCACTTAGTTTTAACTGCCTAAAGACAGGATAACTTGAATAAGACGGCGTCATCTTTGAATGGGTTTCACTCGGACTGTCAATTCTCATCACTAAAGCGCTCATGTTGACGTTACTAACTGTAGAAAAAAGTGACACGCTTGGTTTTCATACAAATGCAGGAACTCGCGGTATCTATTTCGATATAAGTCTGTGCCCCATGGCGTTTGAAGCTCCGTGTCGAATTAATTTCCGAGCGTTTGACGTTTTTAATCATCTTCGAAAGAAATAGGGCAATTGACTTGCTTTGGATGTCATTTTTGCAAAGTTCATCACAAGGGCGGCCACATACATTCGGAATTCCGTTTCGGAAACTCGATTCGGAATATCGAACGCAGTCAATCTATATAAATCTGTGGACTAGCCACATACAGACGGAAGTTTTGTTGTCGTTGTATGTGGCTCATTCATAGATGTGTATTGATTTAATGCGTTGGATATTCCAATTCGGTATTCCGAATCGAGATTGCAAAACGTAATTCCGAATGTATGTGGCTGCCCTAAGAGGAAACTAAGGAAAAAGGGTAAGGTATACACTAGGTGACTAGGCGACACACAAGCAATCTGTCACTATTTTTTTTTATGGGGTGTGGTATCCGACCGCCAGGAGAATCCTAATGGACACCGAGAAGGGTGGGCCCGGTAGTGCCCGACTCGCACAGGCTAAGCCTTAGCGGCCTGGATCCACACCCCCATGGGTTTATCGCTGATATTTTTTTCAGCGTTTGTCTCTATCATTTTTCTTTTTAACCCATGGCATATTACTATTATTATACTTGTCAACTTAACCTCCTAAGGCCCAGCACCAAATTTTGATCGTTTGAATTTGATGCTTAGTGTCATTCAAGTAAAATTCAAACTTACTTTGACATTAGTCCTATACGTAGGACCGTGGGCCTTAGGAGGTCAAAATAAACGTAAAATAGTCATGGTTTTGTCTATGTAGTGTCTCGTGTGCTCTACCTACCCCATTTCGGAATACATGCCTAATGTATGTACGTATGTTTAGTTCAAGGGCCAAAAAACAGCAACATTTATAACGAACCAGGCAACTTCATTCGAAGTCGGATAAGAATAGCTTAACTCGAGACACTATCGCCGAGTTGTAGTGAATTATTTAGCAGTTTCGCCGCAACTAACGAATAATGGCTAACGAACGACCGGCTATTAGCCCATCAGAACTTTGGATAAAACTTTC
Organism: Adoxophyes honmai; assembly: GCA_005406045.1. Lineage (NCBI taxonomy): Eukaryota > Metazoa > Arthropoda > Insecta > Lepidoptera > Tortricidae > Adoxophyes > Adoxophyes honmai. The sequence continues at coordinate 61,423 of BHDV01065264.1, read as the reverse complement.
CTTAGGGTTCCGTATCTCTAAAGGAACCCTTGAACTTTGTTGTTAGTTTGTAAGGACCCATTTTTACTAAGAACGCGTAGATATTATACAGGGTAGCCGGAAATCGAGCGTAAATATTATAACCAGTGGTCGGATATTGGCGTCTGAAAACCGCCGTAAAATATTTACTGAAAATTTTCATTATTGACCTTAATTTTTATCGTGTTTTACCTACATTCAGTCGGCCGTATGGACCTGCAATCGTTCGACATTGCGATGCAACGCAGTTAACTAAGAGCTGGAGTACAGAAGACAAAATTTATAAAAAAAATAAACTTCACAGGAGTTTCCAAAAATATTTACGGTCAATTTGGGATATGTCTCTTTTGGGATAACTCCGTCTTTGTACTTTATACTTCTTATTTGTGACTAATCTGTATGTACTCTTTTCTTTTTTGTACGACAAAGAGTCTTTACTTTTTTTAACTGTTAAAATGTACGAGACTACGTGAATACGGCAAGATTCCGACAAAAAAATGGCACAAAAGCTATTCGTAACGCTAAAACACTCGCAAAGAAGTGAATCAATTCGCCATTTTGACCACATTTCCCTCAAAACAAAATCTTTTACCCAACTTCGCTCATTATTCAGCAATTGAGGTTGGAAGGTTCTTTATACTCGCGACTTGAGCGGAACAGTAAAAAGAAAGATTTGTTTTATTACTGTTCTCGTAATCGCTGTTACGCCTATAAAGCACCTATTTGAAGTAGGTAATGGTGAACCGCACGCAATAGGCTTTGTACGGGGTAAACCATGACGGGGGTTTTGCGGTCGACCGCACGCAGCAGCGGTAGATGTTGGCGACACTTCACAGATTTCACAGACGATGTATTTCTATTGCCACTATAACATCACACATACACATACATATCCTCACGCCTGTATTCTCAAGACGGGTAGGCAGAGCACATGAATTCAAAAATCCAGTGCCACGTTTAACAATTTCAGGGTAACCAGATGGTTAAACGTGGTATTGCAGTAACAGGTTGCTAGCCCATCGCCCACAATACATTAACGCTTTCGACTTCAAGATTGTCTGCCTGTCTATGTTAGGTTTCGTATGCTCTGCCTACACCATTTAGGAATTGTATGTCGTGGCACGTCGTGGCAACAAGACGCGACTATTTGTTTGTTGCCTGCCGCGTGTGGTCGGCTGACAAATTGTAACTTTATAGGGAATTAAACGGTATTAAATTCGAGCAAATTACCGAGCCTGGGTTGTATGGCTCGACGCTCCTTTGCCTTTCATTTATGTCTCTTTAAGTTACGGCAAGACAGAGAGATGTAAGCATTACATTGATGTTTTTTTTATTCAATTATCCTGGGGTTGTGAAAATTTTTAGGGACCGTGTCATTTGATGTTTTTAGACTGACTTTGTGCTTTTTTGATAATACTTATTAGCAGTTATAACATGATATCTTGGTATTAAATGACAATTGACTAACACTTAACTTCAATGCTAACTCATTGATCATGATATTTCTATTGACGAAAACGTTTTACTTTTTTACATAAAATTACTTTAATTTGTTTCTAATGTCATTTTCGACTAAAAATGTCATAACATAAACGACTGAAAGCTGTGACAACATAGAAAATTGTTTCAACTCGCAAACGGAACAAAACGCAATCCATCAACTGCAAATTCAATTATTTTCGTCGCCAACGGCCGGAACAAAACGCAAATCCTAGGATCCGAATAAATCCGCGGGAAAATACTCCGCTATGATTTTCTTTCGCCGCGTTATTGTTTTGTTTTTAGTTCGTTGACTGTCTATGTACTATGTTATATTATACCTGTCTAGTCTTATTTATTGTAGCCATTTATGCTTGTGATTATTGTGTATTTGCTTATGATAATGGATCATCAATATATTTATTTTATAGAGAAATCAAAAGGTTTTTTTTAATTCTCAAACTTAAATGACGTTTCCGGTGTTGCCGCTATATGCAATTTTAAAAAGGTGACTTGCCTCCATTATCGAAAGTACTTACAATTAGTTTAATTTAGAACAATTTTTTTTGGTAACTTATTCATTAAATTAATCTAATAAACTTTTTATTTGTTGCGATAGGTACAGTCAAGGACTTTAATTCATGAGCCACCATGGAATCAATTCACAGTAGGTAAACGTCATAGTGACATCCCATTAATTATTAAGGGAAATCGTAATGTTTTTTTCTTTGAAAGTGTTCTATGGTGGCTCATGAATAGGCTTAGGACTTGTGGATGCTCGCCGTGGTTCTAGAATCCATGGAGTCGCCATTATGTTAAAATTCTAATAAGATTTATTTCCAAGCCTAAAAAATTCTCTAGTAAACAGTTGATTCTTGTCAGTAGTCTGTCACAATCACAACTGTAGTATCTATTAAATAGGATGCTCATCGATTAAGTAAACCATGCTCGTATAATAATAATATTCTTATCGCGTCACCTGTAAACTGTAATTTGTGTAGAGTTATGATAAAATTAATGAATTACCGATATATCCGCATAAATCATGACATTTATTTTTTACATTTTGATTTGACAGCTAATAAATATTTAAGATAATGGCGACTCCATGGATTCTAGAACCACGGCGAGCATCCAAAAGTCCTAAGCCTACTCATGAATTAAAGTCCTCGTCCGTACTCATATTTCGTCTTAAAATGACCAAACGCGGTAGGCAGCTGACGCAACGGTACATAGTCTTATCAATAAAAAAATATAACCATGACTTTTATTATATTTTAGTCTGGCTACCCCATTTGGGAACACAGGCATGATGTAGGTACGTATGTTAAACATCCAAAAAGCCTACAGCGTTTTTTATGCGAACTTGTATGAAAGGAATACTTGTTTGGGGTATTCATAGAGGACAGAATCTATAGAGTACCTAATGTCATTGAATTTGTTCGAAGACTATTCCGCCAAAGCATGGCGGCGTTCGCTGTTTTCTTATTGGCCGGCCCAAGATCGCGCGTAACGCAGAGGCTTTTTCCTCTATGGTTATTGGCTCTTTACAGTTTCTGTGACAGTTTGTAAGTTGAAATAAACTGACGGTTTGCGCAACTGGGTGACTATCATTATTTTGTTTCTCTAGTTGGTCCGTCTTCTATTGAGGTATTCTTCACACTGTTACAGAACCCTTCGCACGCGAGTCCGACTCGCTCTTCACCAGTTTTATAGCAACTTAAGTAATTTGCCAGTACGGAACCTACATCACCCATGTTTACCAGAGTTAATGAAACACAAACAATATGTAACGCGGAGTGTAAACATGAAGTATTAGTCACCTGCTGAGACCCCCTGCTGTGAAAAGGGGGGATTGCCCAAAGAAGGGACCTTAAGCTAGTATGATAATGATACATAGCAAGTTAGTCAAAAAGGCAACATATATATACGTACAATCATGCCTGTGTTCCCTAATGGGGTATGCAGACCCTCAAAACGTGATATAGACAAGACATGACTATTTCCCGATTTGTAGCCACTTCTATAGTACATATTTTTAGATATAACAGATGGTAGGTAGTGGTATAATAGTGACAGGTTGCTAGCTTGTCGCCGAAAGCGTACCAAAATCTAAAGATAGACGCCTTTTACGACATCCACGGAAGAAATGGAGAAAAGCTATTCTAAATCCGACACCACGTGGAGTTTTTTATTCGCAGATGTTTACTGAAATGACAGGTGCAAATGTCAAATTCACAAATAACGATATCACATTTCAGTGTAGTGTTGCTCTCCAAACCACCGTGTCAAATTATAAGAAACAATGTGAGTGTCGTAATCAACGAAATTTAAAAACAAGGTAACATTATTTTGTGGAATAACTTACTTATTTTAATTAATCGTTAACTTTCGATAGTTAGAGGTACAGTCAAAGAATTTGATAACTGTGCCACTTTGTACCTTTTTACAAGAAATTACACCGTGACCTACCATACTATCTACAACTCAAAGAAAATGAAACTCATTATGAAAAGGCTCAAAGTGGCACAGGTATCAATTTTCTTGACTGTACAGTACTAAGGTAAAGTCACCGGTAATGAACAATGACTCTTATTTACTATCCTCTAAGGAAAAGTCATTTGTTTTACAACAATTAATTCACAACTCTATGGTCTTCAAATTGTGAATGAAGTGTCCATCACTGGTGCTTGTCAACTTAAACCGTCCATATCTGGTGCCGTTACCTTAGTTTAGAAAATTGCAAAAACATTCAACACAATAATGTCATTTTAGTACCTATATGCGATTCAACAATAAAACAGACAAAAAAACTAATTTCATTAGTCGTCTTGTCAAGAGCCACATGCCACTGACAGATACACAAGTACACAAACAAACATGGCGTCCCTGTCATAACATCCCGCGGCTGAAAAATCAGGTCACCGACGGTCGAATGTAAAATTCATCGTCCAATCTATTTCCTGCTGCCATAAACCGCAAATAACCAAATAAGATACATAAACAAGCTATTAATATCCTAAACATAAATAGCGGGCTGCAAATTTATTATTGCGGTCGGGTAAAGTTTGAACTAAAGTTAGGGCCCAGAATTTCTGAGGGATGTTTTGTCAGTGGCGCCGTTTCAGCTGTATGAGTAAGTTTGTCTTGGCCGTATTCAAATATTAAATAGAACGAACGGTTGGAAACATTCGTGGCGGTCAAGAGAGAATTTATTTAACAATATTTTGTACTAGGGTTCTGTATACGAGGTTTATTATTAAATTATAGCGATATCTAGCGCCATCTATCGGCGAGTAGAAGAACTTCTTCGACAAACGTCATTTACGTCATCAGCTGTCACAATAACTGTTAAAAAACTAATTCAGGTTTATTTTTTCGAAAACGACACAATTTCTGACATATTACTTCTTAGGCCGGCCACATACATTCGGAATTTTTCCGTTCGGAATCCCGAATCGGAAAATCGAACGCAGTCAATCCATACAAAATCTATGGACCGCCACACACATTCGCAAGCTTTCCGTTCGGAATTCCGCACGGAATTTTTCCGAATGTGTGTCGCGGTCCATTGATTTTGTATGGATTGACTGCGTTCGGAAAGTCCGATTCGGGATTCCGAACGGAAAAATTCCGAATGTATGTGGCCGGCCTTAATCGATAATCGATTCTTAGTTTATTAGTGTTTTAAAAAAGGAACGTAACTTTTATAGCATTATAAATTGAAAAGCTTTTTTTATGGAAGATGCAATATCACGCCTGTGTTCCCAAACGGGGTGGGTAGGCGGGGCACACGAGAGGTAACATAGACAAAAGCATGACTATTTCATGCTTTGCATCCACTTCTAGAATAAGTTTAAGTTTTGAAATCAGATGGAAGAGGTACCTACCCGTGTGGTGCTGGGTTAGAATAGCACCTCCCCCTTTCTTCCCGTGGGTGTCGTAGGAGTCGACTCTGGGAAAGGGTTAGTGTATTGTGGGCGATGGGCTAGCAACCTGTCACGGCAATATCACGTTGAACCATCTGGTTACCTTGAAATTGCTAAACGTGGCACTGGATTTTTGAATTCACGTGCTCTGCCTACCCCTCTTGGGAATACAGGCGTGAGAATATGTATGTATGTATGGAAGAGTTACAATAGTGGTTGCTAGCCAGACGCTTAAAGCACACCTACACCTGTGTCCTTAGTCGCCATTTAAGACATCCACGTAAGAAATGAAGAGGTGTTATTTTCCGACACCACACAGGCAATTTATAAGAAACTCCGGAAGAAACACTAATTCCACATTATATTCGGAGGAACAGTGTAGGTAATTCCCTATGCCCACGGTACCTTGAAACATTTCCATACGGTATCATATTACGGCTCAACATACAATGTTCAGTGGGCTTAGAGCGGCAACGCGCAAGCTGAGTGGCGCACGAGATAGACTATCAGTCATACCTCATCATCATCATCATCATCATCATCATCATTATCATCATCATCATCATCATCATCATCATCATCATCATCATCATCATCATCAGCCTACCACTGGATACATAATGTCTCCTGTGGCACACCATTCAACTCAATCCTCCATTTTCCTCTTCCAACCACTCCCAGCCATGCGTATATCGTCGCTCCATCTTGCCCAAGAGCGTCCTACACTATGTTTACCGAGCCGCGATCTCCATTCTAGATCGCATAGATCCCAACGGTTTTAAACATAAAACTACCGTTAGACTAATTGCCATACCTTAACCCAGGGGTTCCCAAACTGTGCGCCGCAGAAGGTATTGAGGGGCGCCACGGTGAGTCGATTATTTATCATTATCAGAAACCATTTTCATATTTTTACACATCTATACTAATATAATAAAGCTGAAGAGTTTGTTTGTTTGTTTGTTTGTTTGTTTGTTTGTTTGAACGCGATAATCTCAGGAAGTACTGGTCCGAATTGAAAAAATCTTTTTGTGTTGGATAGGCCATCTATCGAGGAAGGCTTTAGGCTATATAACATCACTCTGCGACTAACAGGAGCGAAGAAACATTGAAAAATGCGGGAAAAACGGGGGAAAATAGTCACTATTCCACGCGGACGAAGTCGCGGGCTCAGCTAGTAAGTACATATTTTCATTTTCATCACACTTGCTCGTCAATGGTGTTATTACAAGAGCGTATCCTTTAGTACAAAGGCCTAAATTGTAACCGCGGGAGTTATCATTACATCCTATGGGAGGTAAAGTTTAGTTTTAAAAATTGCAAAAGTTAGTATAGGTACGTTAGTTCAGACTAAGGAGGTTACAAATGTAAAAATAAAAATTCTGCTATTAAAACTTAAGGGCCAGTTTTTAAATGCAAAATTAATGTATGCATTATGAAACTGTATTAATTTAATACTTTGGATGTATGTCAACGCGTTTTTTAATATGTTTTTTTCGTAAATTTGTTTGAACCTTTTTGGCAGAATCTGGCTGTTGACCATTCGCATTCTGTGCGAAACATAGTTCTTGTCTGTGGTATATGATTAAAAAAAGTGACAATAGACCTAAACGCACTGACAGCAGTGACAGCGCAAGCAGAATTAGCGCGGTGCGGTGACGTGATGTCATTTATTTTCTTTAATTTTTAGTTTTTCCTCGCAAATGTGATGAAAAACATTGTGTGTAACACGGGGAGTAAAGGACATTATGAACTCGAGTCATAAAAGCCCTCCGCCTGCGGCGTCGGGCTTCTAACAGCCTCTCGTTAATAATGTTCCATTTCCTCCCCTAGATACTCAATGTACTATTAATTCCTCTCAACCTAAATACAAATAAATACATACCATTAAACCATTATCTGAGCCTATTTGTTCTGTATCTTTTTCAAATAGTTAAACAGGGTAGGGCGCCGTGACAGAATTCTAAACTTGTGGGTGCGCCGCGGGCTGAAAAAGATTGGGAACCCCTGCCTTAACCTATATCCTTAGTCGGCTCTTAGGCTTAGGACATCTATAGAAGAAATGGAAAGGTGTTTTTTCTAAACCCAAAGGCAAAAGTTTAACATACATACATAAACATACAATCGCGCCTGTGTTCCCAAATGGGGTAGGCAGAGCACACGAAACGTGACATAGACAAACCATGATTATGACTATATCACGCTTCGCAGCCACGTCTAGCATTGTCTTAGGTTTGCAAAGATCGAAGAGGTAGAATAGTGACAGGTTGCTAGCCTGTCGCCTAAAACATACCTAAACCTGTTTCCTTAAGTCGCCTCTTACGACATCCACGGAAGAAATGGAGAGGTGTTATTCTGTCTCGAAACCACACGGTACAAAGTTTAACAGGCTTAAAAAAAGAATAAAACGTCTACCCGTGTGAAGCTGGGACGGGCGGGTAGTATCTTAGAAAATCGAAAGAGTCTCATAGTGTTAGTGGAGGGAGCTATCAGCTGACGCAGGCACTCGACGGCGCGGCTAACGAACCCACTCCGCCATGTTGGCTTTGTGGCTCTTTGTGTCAGGAAGAGGCTGAATACAGGCTTAAAATATTCAGGCAAAACCTCCAAGTAATAAAATAGCATTTTATGTAACAGTTACAAAACTATGCAATTGCTATTCCGCAAAAGACAATAGGTACCTATACGTACAGGTATAGTATCTATACCTATAGGTATAGGTGTGGTGTTGGGCTTAAGCGTTGACACGCTAAGTAGATACGGTAAGATATCTGTTACTGAACAGATATCTGTCAATTATCGCTCCGTATACAATTCAATGAGCTAACACCGTCAAGCATCTGTTGGCACTGACATATATTATGGAAAGATGACATTAATACGCAAATAAAATACTATAGTATATGCGTAGCGTAGGTAGTCTGTGACGGACTTTATAATAGCACCTCTCCATTAAATTTCTTCCGTGGGTGCCGTAGGAGGCGACTTAGGAAATAGGTTTATTTTAGTCGACACTTTAACAACAAGTGAGCGAACTCGATTTTTTTTTCGCACATTTTCGCCACCTTCATTATTGTTGGGTGTTCCACCCGGTCATGAATTGGCCAAAAACATGTTGAAAGTATAAAGAGTGAAAGATGGAAATGAATTCGTTTTATTTTACTATGATAAACAATGTTGAAAAAGTGAATCGCCAGCTTTAAATTCACTGGCATGTATGCTTTGCATTCCTTTGTCTTCCCCCTCGCTCTAGCTTTTGCGGTAAAATATGGCAAAAGAGCTTTCGTATGCAGGAATTTTATAATTAGAACGCTAACGGATAACAAAACTGGGAAGAATGAAGAAATTATGTTAGCTCATTTTTTTTAACGTTTGGATCGGTTCTTGTTTTTAGGGTTTCGTACCCAAAGGGTTAAAACGGAACCCTATTACTGAGACTTCGCTGTCTGTCTGTCTATGTATCCGTCTTTCACCAGGCTGTATCTCACGAACCATGACAGCTAGAGAGTTGAAATTTTCACAGATGATGTATTATTTATTATTATTATACATACTTGGAAATGATGATCTTTCCGAGCTGGCAGACTAAAAAAAGACGTTTAAAAGTGCTCATAGGAGCCAATCTGTATAAAATTAGGATTTGTATTTTAAATTCTGCCCTGATAATAGGTTTCAAAGATCGCATCATCATAAGAGTCTTAAAACTTACATCCTTTACTTTTATGACGATAGAATCACGGAACTCTTGCACTTATTTCATTTTTTATTTGAATGCAAGGTTTTGCTCGATTCACAGATACATAAGTTCCTCCAAAATTAGACTAGAAAGTTTTGAGGTGCGTCAGAAACACTGTATTTGCATTATAAAGGATTACACCACATAATGTATACGCCATACCTTTTAGTTTACAGCCCTGTTTAAATTTACCGTGTCAACAGAACGTGGCCGTAACTAAAGTAAACGCTTGTTCATTATAATAATAGATGAGCAGGCTTAAATTATTTATTACCGTGGACGTAGTTTTAGTCTGGAAATGGTGTGTAATTATAGCTTTGATTCACACTAACGTCACGTCGTCTTAGGGGTATCGGCTTTTGTACTTGTTTTGTTTTGTTTGTTATTTTTGTCGTGTTTATTTTGTAAGTATGAGCACAGAATAGGTAATAGTAGATACAATCACGAACAGGGATTGTTGAGCCACTTGCCACTGTTCGCAATTTAGACGTATAATCAATGACCGGTATGACAGACTAGATGTCAGCTATTGGATTGGTATTACACGACCAAATTACAAACATAGGTAAGTGGCTCAACAATCCCTGTTCGCGATGGTACAGGAAGTCCCCTCCCGAACATGTTCAGACGCAAAAATATTGCCATTTCTTTTTACCGTTATCTGCTTGCGGTTTCGCGAGGTCCCTTCGACGAAGTGGACCTAAACAACTGTGGACCTCCTCTGCTATGAGGTAGTTTTAAACATAAAATGTTCAGCAAAACCTGATATCCGTTACATTCGTGCAATATCGAGCAAAGTGCATTCCACTTTGCAAATTGCGTTGCATCATATTACCCCCATTGCCGTGTGGTGTCGAGCTCTAGCTATTCTAATAACACCT
>BHDV01065264.1:22688-38689 GCA_005406045.1 Adoxophyes honmai | reverse complement strand
TGCATCACCCCGTATCAGAGACAGCTTCCTAGCCGCTACTCGTAAGTTTAACAAGGAACACACGAGTGACAAACTAAACACAAGTCACTTAGGAATATCGACTGAAAACAAACAAAGTATATACATTGCGGAGCACCTGTCGAAGGAGACCAAGAACATTTACACGGCAGCTAGGCTGCGGGCCAGAGAACTCGACTACAAAATGGTCTGGGTCAAGCACGGACGAGTTTATATGCGTAAGTCGGAAGGAGCTCAACATATGTGGGTGAAAGATATGGATACGCTCAAGACCATTAAGTAACCGAACCTGTATAGACCTTTATCTGTTTCAAACACTTTATAATTAGGCATGTAATTAGGACATCAAATTTCTGTTCACTAAAATTTTGTTTTTACACGAAAATCTATTAAGAAATGTGTGCATGAGATATGATTTGATAATCCTTTTATTTAAAAAATCGTCAGTCACACATGTTCCTGTGAATAACGCAATTATTAGTTCATACACCTGTACCTGGCTCAAGCCGGTTAACTGTGTTTCTTTGTATACAAATAGCGTGCATCGCCGGCAGCCACACACACTGATATTATGGTATTGTGATAATTTGTTAGTTGATAATTCTTGTGATGGTGTGTCCACTCTTTTCGCAGCATGTATCCTTAGTTTTAAGTACTACTTTCAAAATACAACACAACACTCACAAACAAAAAATAATAATAACACAATACAACATTTACAAAACACTCAAACTTCGCATGATGTTTATTTTAGCATAATTATTACAACTTTTAATAAATATTATTCCATGAATTTTATTTTTATGCTTCTAATCACAATTCCAGATAATAAAAGTGAACTTTATTATATTCCCATACATTGCATTGTCCAGTTAAATATATTTATAAAAGCAATTTGTATGGGATCGTATCTACGTTCACTGCCCAATGCTGTCGCTAACCTGTCGTTAAAAGTGTTTTCACAAAGCGAAGTTCATTATTTTTCTAAAGATAGTGTAATAAATTGGGCTAATACTTTCTCACTGTTTTGAATACTGTGGCTGACGTTATTGATGAAACGCAGCTATGCGAAAATAGGCAAGTATCATGTTTAGAAGACTGCATCGTGGTAAAGAATTCATTCAATAAACCTCTCACGCTGATTACCCAAAATATACGCAGTCACCAACGAAACATGGATTATTTTGAGTGTGCACTGAGACGATCTAATCTCTGGCCTGATGTTGTAGTACTGACGGAGTGCTGGTTGCAGGTGTGTCCACAACTACCAGTACTCCACGGGTATAATTGCTTTGCGTCAGACGAGAACTACTTACAGAATGATGGGGTTATTATTTTTGTGAAGCAGCAAATAAGTGTCCAGGTTCAAAAAATTAGTGTAAAGGAGGCGAACGCTTTATTTTTAAAAATAAACAATGAAATCGATTTGATAGGGATATACAGATCACCGAGTTATAGCAACCCTGCTACATTCATAGACTCGTTAAATACATTTTTATCGCATGGAACAAACTGTAGGCATGTTATTGTAACGGGAGATATGAACCTAAACATTGTGCCCGGCGCATGCCGTAGAGGCGCGGATGACTATCTAAATGTTTGTTCGGAGCACGGATTTTACGCTGGAAACAGCTTGCCTACTCGTGGGAATAATTGTTTGGACCATGTCATGCTAAGATCTAGACTGAAGGCTGCGGTCTTAACTTGTGATGAGGATATAACTGACCATGCCCTTGTTGTGACCTTGTTAGATTATAAAACATGTAATGAAAAACAAAAGTGTATTACTAAGCTAGACTTAAATGCTGTACATTCTGAAATAAAAAGTTTTGATTGGGCACAGCTTTACCAAATTAATGATATTAATAAAGCCTGTGAATTTTTCTGTGGCTCATTAACAAACATAATTAAAAAGTATAAAAAGACGGTCATGGTTAGTAGCTCAAAAATAACAATAAAAAAATGGATAACACCTGGACTTTTGAAATGTATAAGGAGGAGAAGTAAATTACATAAACAGGCAAACAAAAATCCTAACGATGAAACCATACAAAATCTATATAAAAAATATAGAAACACTTGTGCGGATCTTTTGAAGGATATTAAAGCTAAATACTACCAACGGGAGCTTCTAAATGCGCGTAAAAATGCTAAAAAAACATGGAAGACGGTCAAATCGGCATGCAACATTACACCTGTGCGCAACCATGTTTCCGATCTACTCCAGCTTGACCCCAATCCTAAAGAATCTCTAAATAAAGTAAACGCCTTTTTCAGCAATATCGGCAAGAAACTAGCGGAAATAAAGCTAAATAAAATGCATACAAATGAGGCAGATCTGGCTAATATTCAGCAAGGTGAAAAGTCTCCGAAAACGTCATTTTTCCTCCGACCGACTGATCCGTATGAGATAACTTCCCTTATTGGGCAATTGAAGTCTGGCAGCTCCCCTGGTCTAGACTATATCACACCAGACATTTTAAAAATGACTTTAACGACAATTGCTGAGCCCATCGCATACTTGTGCAATTTGAGCATGACATCGGGTACGTTCCCGGATATTTTCAAGGTTGCTTCGGTGACTCCAATTCACAAGGCCGGTAGTAAAGAGGAAGTAACTAACTATAGGCCGATCTCCTTGCTTAGTATAGTTGGTAAATTGATTGAAAAAGTTATAAATCGCCAGTTGCTATTGTATCTTGAGCTAAACAAAATCCTGTCCCCTAACCAGTTCGGCTTTAGACAAAAAAGATCCACCGAACAGGCGGTCGACCTGCTTGTCGGCGGGGTTGTGGAGTGTCTGGACAGCGGCCAGAAGTGCGTGGGGATATTCCTTGATCTCGCCAAGGCCTTTGACACTGTCTCCATTCCGATACTATTAGCAAAACTTGAAGGATATGGCGTCAGAGGAATTGTACTTGATTGGTTCCGGTCATACATGTGTGACCGCCGGCAGTGTGTCAAGGTGGAAAAATTTACCAGCGATATTGACAATGTGGATTTTGGAGTGCCCCAGGGAAGCGTCCTGGGCCCAACCTTATTTTTGATCTATATCAACGGACTTTGTGATCTAGACCTGCCAAACGCCACTACTGTTTCCTTTGCAGATGATACCGCCATTTTGGTACGTGGAAAGAATTGGCAGGAGGTTCAAATGGCGGCGGAATCCAACTTAAGGAGAGTAGTGGAATGGCTGGATAACAACTTGCTAACATTAAACATTCAGAAAACAAAATATTTGTGTTTTTCCATAAATGCCACGGGTCAGCCGCCGAGTGGATTTCGCATAGGAGTGCGAAATACGAGCGAAAATCCATCGATGAGTCTGAGTGCTGGCTGCATTGAACGCACTGACACACTGCGATATCTGGGAGTACATCTTGATTGCCATCTCACATGGCGTCAGCATATCGAGTCACTTAAGGGCCGTATTCGGAAGCTTATGTTTGTTTTCCGCGTTCTTGGGAATATAGCATACCCTGAACTGTTGAGAAGCGTATATTTTGGTCTTTGCGAATCGGTGCTGGGCTATTGTAATCTGGCTTGGGGTGGAGCGGCAAGAACGCACCTCATTAGACTGGAGAGAGCACAGAGATCTCTTCTCAAAGTCCTCTTTCGAAGGCCATCGCGGTTTAGTACGTCAGAGCTGTACAAAGACGCTAATGTTTTAACTGTCCGTAAACTGTTCCTACAGAAGATAATGTACAACTACGGAAAAGCACACGATGAGATCTTTAAAGCAGCTGAAGGGCGCCGCCGACGCTGGAAAGTACCCAAAACAACAACAAAATTTGCACAAAGATTCCATCCCTTCATATCTCCTCTAGCTATGAAAGCGTTTTGCACACGCTGTTCTGTAAAGAGGCCCCCTAGCAAACTATCACTGTCCAAGTGGCTTATGAAACTTGATTACCACGAAACTGAACGCCTCCTTACATTTGCTAGATGAGTGCTGAACCGCGACCACTAAAACAAATTGCCACACACACACACACACACACACACACACGCGCGCACACACACACACACACACACACACACACACACACACACACACAGCCTATTCATTTAGTCATATGGTATATTCATAGGCATGCCTCTCTCTGTTTAACTGTACAACATGTGAATATATTTATCTTGTGAATGTGAAACTGGGTCCTGTAACACAGGGTTTCCTAGCTCAGGACTCAGGGCCATGATGCTATTGTCTTGTTATTTTTGCACAAATAAATATTTTTTCATTTTTTTCATTTTTCATTTTTTTTCATAAAAGGAAATTATAAATTAATCGAACCAAGTCCTCTAAAAATGCGTAATATTTTGATCAAAACGAAGTCTTTCATTTTCGAATAATCTGTTAGGATGGCCACAAATTATAGTTTATTTTTAGTGTTGTCAAAGACCCTATTATGTAGATTGTAGACATGAACATCTCTTCCCAAACCGCGTGGGCTTTGCACTGAGGCGTAGCGAGCACAAAAGCGTAAAGGAATGGCGTGCATTTCATGCCTGCAGGCTGCACATCAAACAGGCTAAACATAGAACACAGATGTGGGACCTTTGATAACCGTGCCTGTGAGATAATATACAGGGTGAAATCACATAAAATATTTTATTTTATTGTTAAGAGAAACATATTAGCATAAATAGAAGAAAAGTAAAGTTCATAGAATTAACAGACAGACACACAAAACAGCTGCCATTGATAGATTATAAAAAAAATGATCCAAAACTATACATGAGCTAACTACAAAATTTCAGCGCAATGCTGAAAACGGTAATGCAATGTACCTACCTGTTTTATGGTTTTGTAATTTTTATTTTGTTAAAGTATGTACTTCCCTACCTGCCTACCTTCAATTTAAATCTTGCTAAACTTGGCTACAAAATCTAAAATAATCATAGTTTTGACTATGTAACGTCGTGTAACCTCTGCCTACCCCATTTGGGAACACAGGAGTGATATATGCATGTACGTAATTAAAAACCTAAAAAATATGCTACAAAATGGCCACCAAACCTGAAATAGTCATGCTTTTGTATAAATAAGTCTGTAAATAAGTCGTTAAATAGTCTTGCTGTCTGACCCACTTGGGAACACAGGCATGTATGTAAAAATACGTAATGACTTAATGAGGAAAAGCTCTCTCGCTCCCTTTGACTTCAAAGCTTTCCTGTAGCGTAAGCGATTGAAATTACTTGAACAAAGTTCCAAGGACAGACAAGGCGGGTATCTTGATAGAGCTTTGATATAGCGAGCAAACCTAGAGCTTACATATACAGTTCACAGAGATGACTATCTTGTTTTGTAAATAGTAAAAAGGATAAGTGAGAGTCGGATTCGCGTGACTAGGTAAAGAATTGCCTACTGATATTGAGAAAATAGCTAAGAAATTGTGTGTTTTGTATGGAAACAAAAAAATTAAAAAAACATCTTGAATTTTGAATATGAGACATGAAAGTTTTTTTTTAAGTGTGGTGTCGATAGAATAACATTTTTCCATTTCTGTAGCAAAAAATTAATGAAAAATCTTGAATAAGTACTTAGACACATTGAAGTATAGGTAATAGAAGTGACAACGCGAACAAAGTCTGTGGGGCAAACCCGACAGCGCGGGGTGCGTGGGGCGTGGCTAACGAGTCATAGATTAGATGCAACGTCGCCGTCATGTAGACGCGACACTTTGTTGCTGAGATTCATTCGGTCGCGTATCAATCGAATATTCCGCCTATTTAATTGGGTAAATAAGATAAAACGTCAAGTAAACTTTTCTATCAGATCAACCAACGCTGAGATACTATGGAATAAAGTTCAACTTTTTATTATCGCTTTCGTGCGCGAGTCCGACTCGCACTTGGCCGGATTTTTTAATTTATAAACACATAATATATGTTTTTATCTTATAAAAATTCAAATACATGTGGCCGTCACTTACTACCCTATCTATACACGGAATGTCCTATCTTATATTTTTAGTCTATGACAAATGACGCAACATGGCGTCAAGTAAATATTTTCATCGAAATAATGTTTAAAAATGGTTTAAAGTGATAATTTAGTTACTCAGCGATGGAAAGTTACTCTTTCGCACTTCGCAGTATTGGTGGAATTACTTGTGCAACCTTTTAATACGCATGAGGGAATTTTAAATGTATTTCAACACGACTCGTTCACAACTCGAGAGCCGGCGAGCGACTATTGGCAGTGCGGCCAATTGGCCGCACTTGAGTGGGACATTACGTGGTGAGGCGATGTCCAATCTACTAAGTGAAAGTTTTTTTTTAAGTGTGGTGTCGGTGTAGAATAACACTTCTCCATTTATTTTACGGAAGTTGTAAGAAGTGACTAAGGAAATAGGTTAAGGTATGCGTTAGTGCGACAGGCTAGCAACCTGTCACTTTTACACCTGCCAACTTACAACCCAAGATTATGCTGGTAATGTGAAACGCGAAATAGTCACTGATTTGTCTATTCACGTTTCATGTGCTCTGCCTACCCTTTTGGGAATACAAACATAATGTATGTATGTACTTATTCTAAAGGTAACACTTGTAATGCCCATCATTCCCTTCTATAAATGTGTAATTTGACCTCTTTCTTTTGACCCACTGACCCGTAAAACGGTCAAGCGCCACGACACGTGTTTCATACGTTTACATGACAGCGCGTGACGCGTGACATTTGACGCAAATGTCAAGCTGTCATGACATTTACGTAACTGGGACGCGGCGGGTCTTCACATAATATTTTGAAGGACTCGTAGCTATTAAATTTTGATGGGTTACTGGGTTACAGGTGTAAATGCAACGGTTACATACATACATACATACATCAATACATCATGCCTCCAAATGGGATAGGCAGAGCATACGAAACGCAAAATTTATAAAACAACTTTAAGTTACGTAGCCTTTAGTATAATTTTTGGTTTAAACAAGGGGTAGGTACATGTGTAGGAGCAAACCTTCACCTGTCTCCTTAGTCGCTTGTTACGACAGCCACGGAAGATATGGAGAGGTGTTATTCTAAATCCAACACAACACGGAACAAAGAAAAGATAAAATCCAAAAATCATAAAAATTGTATTTGCATCTAAAAAATGCGTATGATGTAAGAACGACTAAAGGAATAGATTAAGCTATATTTTAGGCGACAGGCTAACAACCTGTCACTATTATACCTGCGATGAAAACCTAAAAAGATGCTAGCAGTAGCCACAAAACGTCAAATAGTCATGAATTTGTCTACGCAGAGTTTCGTGTGCTCTGCCCACCCCATTTGGGAATACATGCTTGATGTTGATGTATGTATGTTGTATGTATGTATGTATGCCATAACTCGCTCGCAAGTCCCGAACATATCGTACACGTATCGTTGTTATCTTCGAGTAACTTAATAAAAAGTTTCTACCAAAGATACGGGAGCAATTAACGATTATTGCCCCCGAGAGTTTGTTGTTTTCCTCTGAATTACCATAAATAAGGCAAGTTTCGGTTACTTAGGCGTAGGGTTTTCCTTTCATTGTGGATTAAAGACGCGCCCGCGTAGTGTCAGGGTTAGAATATCTCCATTTCTTCCATAGATGTCGTAAGAGGTGACTAAGGAAATAGGTTGAGATGTGCTTTAGGCGAAGGCTAGACGTTCAATAAATATTGTCATCCTTCAATTCATACATACATACAATCACGCCTGTGTTCCCAAATGGGGTAGGCAGAGCACACGAAACGTGACATAGACAAAACCATGATTATGACTATATCACGCTTCGCAGCCACTTATAGCTTAGTTTTAGGTTTGCAAAGACGGAAGAGGTAGAATAGTGACAGGTTGCTAGCCTGTCGCCTAAATTATACCTTAACCTATGTCCTTAGTCGCCTCTTACGACATCCACGGAAGAAATGGAGGGGTGTTATTCTATCCCGACACCACACGGGGTTATCCTTAAATATTTATCTCATATTGTGTTGTGATACATATCGATCGTCTAGTCTTGCTATATTGATGGAAAATACACTGAATTCATGAACAAATTTTTGTGATCCATCAGTATTTTCATATTGAAGGATCACAATATTTATTGAACGTCTAGCCTTCGCCTTTAACCTGAAATTATGTTGAAAGCGGCTGCGAGGCGTTAAATAGTTATGGTTTTGTTAAGTTTTTTTTTTTACAAAATTCGAAAATCTAAAAATATTGCCCAATCTTTTGTACACCGGCTCTTAGCCAACCACGTAGCATCGCAATGTCGAACGATTGCATGTGCGTCTGCGCCGACTAACGGGACTTGCGTACGGGACGTAAAGTAGGGTTAACACAGGGAGCATTGACCTGAAAAGCGATGAAAAATATGACAATAAATAAAAATTTCAGGAAATATTTCCAGAGGTTTTCAAACGCGTACCTATACCCGATAGTGTGATCAGTGGGTAGTTTTGCCTGGAAAATTTTCCGGGAGTTTTGAAAATTGGTAATATTATAGATTTTGACGTGCTCTTTCTGAATTTCAACTTTGCCACCTCGTATCTTTGCCGCTAACGCCGCCATATTGGAAAAATGGCGCGTGAAAGCAGTTTTTTGACAATATCTCCTGTCTGACTCATTTTAAGATAAAGCAGTCTATTACAAAATAAAACTAGAGACAATTTCCTACAATTTTTGTCTTAGTGCTTATTCCATAAAGTCAATAGTTTTGGCGTACGAGCGCCACAAAGTGTACTCTAACACTACTCCACGAAAAACTCAGCTTGTCTTTTGTCATTCAATAGAGGTTTTGACAGCCATATCTTAGGGAGTTATAAATATCTAAGGGCTAATTCATTAACAATATGAAAGAAACTATCACTTTACCGACTTCAGTGATCGTATAATGAACGAAATAGGCACTTCTATTTTGCTCGCAAAAAAGCGTGAGACGTATGAAATTTTGCGGCGCTTGCGTCTTTTTTGAGCTAAACTAGAGACCATTTTACCAAAAACGCGTAAGATGTCTGAAATCCTACGATGCTTACTGTTTTTTCGAGTCGATAAAGTTTGTATAGGATAACAATATTTTCGATATTTTTAATACTTTCTCACCGCATAAATTTTCCCTGAACTTCGACAAACATGTTAAAAAAAGAATTGGCCAAATTGGTCCAGGCGTTGTTGAGTTATGCGCTTACCAACACAATTTGCGAAGTGTACTTTGTGGCGCTCGTACGCAAAAACTATTGACTTTATGAAATAAACACTAAAACACAAATTGTAGGAAATTGCCTCTAGTTTTATTTTGTCATACACTGTTTTATCGTAAAATGAGTCAGACAGGAGATATTGTCAAAAAACTGCTGTTACGCGCCATTTTTCCAATATGGCGGCGTTAGCGGCAAAGATACGAGGTGGCAAAGTTGAAATTCGGAAAGAGCACATCAAAATCTATAAATTCACCAATTTTCAAAACTCCCGGAAAACGTTCCAGGTAACCCCTTTAACTCGTCTTTACTGACTGGATCACGACCACTGCTTAAAATATTTACGCTCAATTTCCGACCACTACATACAACAAATGTTTTTGGATCTGTCTCGACAATATACTATTTTTAACCGACTTCAAAAAAAGGAAGAGGTTCTCAATTCGACCTAATTTTTTTTTTGTTTAAAATTATAGTAGACACTAGACTACCCGTGAACAGAGACCTGTAAATATTTGTCCCAATTATTATTCAGCGCCCGGCACCGTAATATCCGACTTGTCCGTCTGGAATTCGAACATGAATAATCCGTATCGATATTTTCAGTGTACCGGAAGAAGCTTTGTAATAGGGATGGGGCGAGTATCGATACTATTTTAACGGCAAAGACCTTGGATATTTATTCTAGATAAACTATCTAAAGTTAATTTGTGAGAAGAATACTCAGGTATTTAGATTCGAAATTAAATTCGGTACTTAAATTCGCTCCTGTGTGATGTCGGGATAGAATGACAGTTCTCCGTTTCTTTTGTGGGTGTCGTAAGAGGCGAGTATGGAAATAAGTGGCTGCGAAGCGTGAATTAGTCATACATAATAATGGTTTTGTCTATGTCAAGTTTCGTATCCTTTGCCTACCCGATCTGGGAACATACTTAGGTGTATTAGATTCGAAAGAAGAGAGTCACAAAACCGTGTTTATGCTTAAGAAAGTTGACAAGTTAGTTTTGGATAAATGAAGTCACTGACTGATTGTGGGTACAGGTCGGAGTCTGTCACAGGTTCAGAAAACAATACGTTAAAACTAAGGACAAGGCAAAATATTAAACCGCAATTTGAACATGTAACCTTGACCTTTAACATCGATACCGGTACGCTTACCGTCGGATATCGACATGACTACCGGTACGGTACATCCCTAGCCGCCCCCAGTAATATCCGGTATAGTTCCACATTAGTGCCGGGAACACCTCGTCGCGGTTATTATTAGACATTTGATGGGAGTAAATTCTTGCGTATTGGAAATACCGGTTTATACCGGTTTATTGTTCAAGAAAAAATGAAAATCGCTGAAACAGCTAAAACAATGATTAAGTAGGTACATGCATACAATCACGCATATGTTCCCAAATGGAGTAGGCAGAGTACACGAAATGTGACATAGACAACTATTTCACGCTTCGCAGACACTTCTACCATATTATAGGTGTAGGTTTTAAGATGGCAGATCAAGTAAAAAGTAAAAGTTCATAAGAGTTTTCAGACTCGTAATACCCGACCACTAGCTAAAATATTTAAGGTAAATTTTCAGCCAAACGTGGTATTGGACAAACGTGACATTTTAAAAAACAAATGAAAATATGGAACAATATGTTCTTATTTCCCACAGACATCGGGTAAAGGAACGAAACACTCGCTGCAAATTCAAACAAGCGTTGGAAATAATGAATTTGCAAGCATTTGCCCCGATTTTATGTCCAGAGAACCCACTGTGCCAAGAGTCCGCATTGCGTAGTGGTTTGTTTAGCAATATAAAACTGGCTGGAAATAAAAGATTTTTTTAGTCAATAAAAGTTATTGCAGCCCGCTTCGTGCACAGTGGTTTTATAATGCCAGGACATGGGACCAATTTGTCTTTTATTTTTATAAAAATAACAACATTGTGAGGTTTGGTGAGTGAAGCGTGAAAAAGGCGTCTGATGCAAATAACTATTGTGTTCATGACGAATATTATAATAAGCTTTAGCCAGTAATCTTTTAGAATTAGTAAATTAGAACTATGTTCCGATAAGGCAATAAGCATTTAGAATTTAAGATAATGCACATATGATAATATAAACGTAATTATCATAATTTTCGAAACCGTCGAGCGTGTATGACGAGAGTGATGAATGTTAGTGAAGCGAAAGAAGTAAGTATGTCAGAATAGAAGCGAATGGCGCTCTATTGTCTCTGCCTGCCCCGCAGGGTATAAGGCGTGACGGTTATGTATGTGTGTATGTATGTATGCATTATGATTATTATGTGAAGTATATTTTCAGCGACAAGTTAGCTAACTGTCACTATTTTTTAACTTTGAACCTAAAAATTATACTAAAAGTCGTTCAGTCTATGCAATGTTTTGTGAGCTCTGTCTGCTTGTTTGAGAAGACGAAATCAATGTGTAAACGTATTATAATTTTTCTCATTCTTTGAATATCTTCAACTGGAAAGAGTACTTATCTTTTGAGTGAACAAGTACATAATTGTGACGTAAATTTGCTTCGCAAACTGGAGTTACCTTTCATTAGCAAAAATCACTCTTAAAATGTCTAATTCAATGCAAATTAAGCGTACCTAGTCTTCATTCGTACCACGCTCGACTGTGGCAGCAATGACTTTCATTTAGTTACCAAGAACTGGTTATTTCTGGTTCAATCCAGACACGAAGTTAATCCAGCCAAATGAGAAGCGATGTGGTCGTAAACGGGACGTGTTTAAGTTAAGGCTACGTGCTTAATATATTCATAGTATTCTAGTTCATTGCGGCAAAAAAACTTTAGTACCGAAAACCCGGGTACAAAAACAGAATAAATAGTATCAGGTACAGAAGTAGTACTACGTAAAGAAACATGTTTAGGGGTAAAAATATTGCCATCTCTTTTTACTGTTCACAAGCTCTCGCTGGCGGAGCGTAACTTAAACTGCGGAATGGATCTCCCCTGGTACCATAAAGGTCTTTCTCACTTGAAGCAACTCCAAAGTGACGGAACTGATCAGTAAAATTACGTTAAAACCTGTTATACTCTGTCGGTTTAGGCATTTAACTAAAAGTAAACAAACTTTATGTGAGATTTGACAGGTTAAGAACGTTTTTTTTACTACCCAACTTTTTTCGGATATTCAAAAAGTTTAGCAAAGAAAGGAAACAATTTTTTTTTATTAATCTGGTATTAGTACCAGAAACAATCGCAATTAGAACACTAAAGTTCATCAGATCAATAAATATTACGTAAGATTCCTTTGCTAAACTTTTTTAAATATCTGAACAAAGTTGGGTATTAAAAAAAAACGTTCTTAACCTGTCAAATCTGACATAAAGTTTGTTTAGGTACTTTTAGTTACGTACTCAAACGCGAAACGAAGCTCAATTTCCCTCAGTGTTGCCAATTTAGCGCCTTGGTCGCTAGAAGTAACGACTGTTGCTCAAGTTTTAGAGACTAAAAAAAGTTCGTTATCAACTTAGTGACTTTTTAATGACTAGCAGCTTCGTGTGCAAACCTCTATGTATGGGGGGTGAAGCTCAAGCAACTCTTTACTAATTTCAGTTTCTGATTAGTTCTTTTTAAGTAGCTCTAAGGCTTAACAGAGCGATCAATGATGCAGACGGTGATTGGTAATTGGTGATTGGTAGCTTGAGGATCAGCTACGCGATGACAGAGGAGGTCCACTCCGGTGTTTAGGTATACTCCGCCGGCGAGACGTTGTTAAAGGTCTACAGCAAGAAGATGTTAGAAAGAGATAGTAATATTTTTACGCTTAAGCATGTTTGGGAGTAGATCTTTTGCACTTAGTACTATTACCTATTCTGTGGTGGTTATTGGCTGGTTTTACGCCCGTAAACGACAATAGCTGTAATGCAACTTTAACCTAGATACTTGATATAAAACATAATACCCACCAACATCAAGTCATGCGAATAGTTAACATTTTTTATGGTGTAGGCGGAGCACACAAAACGTGATATTATTATGGTCAAAACCATGACTGTTTCTCAATCTGTTGCCACTTCAAGGATAGTTTTAAGTTTGAAAACAAATGAATGCCTATTTCAAACAAACTTAACGTATTTTTTTGTCCAAACGACGTAGTAATCGAACCACCGTGCAAGACACCGTCTTAGAGTCATAAAATAATAAGTTTATCCCCGCAGACCTGTGCCCTGGGTATCTTGGTAAGAAATTCTTATAAAATACCACGTCTGAGCTTCGCAAAATATGGCTCCGGGAGCTTACTTAAAAACCTTTATAAGAGCTTTTGTGCTTAACAATGGATCTTGGAAAAGGTGTTTTAAATTACGTAATCTATATGGCTATATATTAAAAAGGTATCTTTATAGAGTATCTAGTTATACATGGTGCTCGTGAGCATTGCGAGAGATTTCAACCACAAATTCCAGAGGCTATAAGAAGTAATAAATGTTATGTGAACTTAGGTCGAAACACGATTTTTTTTTATAATTTTCATACATAATAATTGCTAATGTCGTATAAACGTGCCTTCATAATAGTAAAAAAAATCGTGTTTCGACCTAAGTTCATATAACATTTATTACCTTCTTATAGCTTCTGGAATTCGTGGTTGAAATCTCTCGCAATGCTCACGAGCACCATGTATAGGGAAATAAATCGATAGACACGCGTCTCTATATTGAGCTTAGAACTGAAACTTCGTGCATACCAAACTCATCACCCCGGATAACCGTAAAGTCCTGTTTTAATTGTGAATATTTTTTGTTTTTAGTGCTGTTAGTTTATATGGATAATGTTCTGGATTGAATACATTTCATTTAATTTCACACCGAATTTTGTTATAAGTGGTTCGCTTGGATCGTCGTGGGAAGGCAACAAATACAGTCAAAAGGATACTTGACCCGTCGGTACTTGATGAAAGTTAATTGTTTAATACGTTAAGATAACGTTTAATCAAAATTACAGGTGACCAAGGGGCTGGCGCTTTCCTTGGACAACGAATTGGCATCACCGTAAGAGTGGGAACGCTGACGTAGCGATCTCAGGAATGTATTGTGTGCATTATGTATTTTAATTAATAAATAATAAATTTTTAGGCACTTTTAGTTAAATAGAGACAAAAGTACTTTTTGATTTATATTAGGGATTCACAAAAGGAGCGTCAAAATGTATACATAGGTAACAAAATGTGGTGTCAGGTTAGAACAACACCTCTTCATTTCTTCCGTGAATGCTGTAAGTGGTGACTCAGGAGGTAGGTTTGGGTATGCTTTGGGCAACGGGTTAGCGACCTGTCACTATTATACCTCTTCCATCTGTTCTTAAACCTAAAATAATGATAGAAGTGGTTGCGAAGCGTGTAGCAATCATAGTTTTAGCTATTATCTAATTATCTTTCGTGTGCTCTGTCTACCCTATTAGGGAATACAGAAATAACGTGTAATATAAACTGCCAAAAATATGTTCACATGATATTAAAGGAGACAAAACGTGTTCTAAATTACTTTTTTCCTCACAGAATCTAGGAAAATTCATGTTAAAAATCCACCAAAGATCGACGATAAAAAACATCTCTAAACTTGATCCTATCCGACATAACGTGTGCAAACGCCGCCATCACGACACGTCGTCCCGACAATTTATAGCGACAGCTTGTTGCATGCGATGAGTTGCTAGCACGCCATTTTAAACTAGCCAGCTTTTGCGACAAGAATCGTAAAAATTGACGGTTAGTTCGTGAGATTGAGCGGGAAAATATGCGAGCAAAATAGTTCAGAGCATGTCTCACTGATTCATTAAATGTAGAAAAGTTGAACTAGTTTCTGACTTAACGCAGAAAGTTGTCGGAAAATTCGTTGTAAAGATTTACTTTGATGAGCCTAAGGGGCAGCGCAGACGACAGACCTGACTTTTGTGCGATCGAGTCTGCGGCGCAATAAAAACTCTGAATGGAAACTCTCTGCGCGCCAGACAGAGTTTTTATTGCGCCGCAGACTCGATCGCACAAAAGTCTGTCGTCTGCGCTGCCCCTAAAAAAAAAAAAACCCCAAATCCACACCTACAGCTAAGTATGTATGTATACATACAACACTCCCGTATTCTTAGCAAAGGGACAGTTCGAGCAGGTGTAGATTGTCCCTTTGCTAAGAATTCTAAAATGGGGTAGGCAAATCATACGACACGTTACACAGTAAAAACCATGGGTATTCCAGGCTTCGCAGCCACTTCTAGCATAATTTTAGGTTCAAAAACATACAAGAGGTAAAATAGTGACAAGGTTAGCCTGTTGCCTAAATCATACCTAAACCTTAGTCGCCTCTTATGACATCCACGAAAGAAACGGCGAGGCGTTATTGTAACTCCACCACAGAGCTAACGAAATACCCCTTCTGATAATGCGTACACCCTCACAGACGCCTGAAAGCCCCGTAAAACTCATCGCGAACCTGTCGCCACCTATTGCGACAATAAAGGCCTGTAATGGCGCGGTAATAGCGTTGCGTGTTTAAATGTCAACGCCCCGCGTTTCGGAGGCTTTTTATTAAAGCCTCCCTTATAGAAAAACTGCGAGAACGCGCGATGGCAAAATTTAAAACTTTATTTATACAAACTACTTATTCACGTTGGAATAGCGCCTCTGCATTTTCTCTGTGGGTGTCGTAAGAGGCGACTAAGGATATGGTCTTGGTAGGTATGTTATAGGCGATAGACTAGCTAGATTACTAGAATGTATTTATTTATTTTAGGTTAACGGCTTTGTTTCTTTCTCTCTGAAATTTCTTTGTGTGTCTACTCTAATATCAC
>BHDV01065264.1:0-20507 GCA_005406045.1 Adoxophyes honmai | reverse complement strand
TACAAAAATTCTGAATTTTTGCAGTTTTTGGTACGGAACCCTTCGTGCGCGAGTCCGACTCGCACTTGGCAGGTTTATTTTTGTTACTTGATGTGCGTAATGTAACCCCTAAATTTGTTACCAACACAAAACAATACAATTCTTAGTCACAGACGTTTTGAAAATCGAATAACATTACTAATAAAATGTGGTAACAATCCAGATGGACCCTATAAAAGATCTCACAATCCATAAACCCTATAATCCTGGATACATTTATAGAACGGTAAACATGTGGAACACCGTTGCCGTAATAAACGGTAATTTGATATCGGGTCTCGATTCCACGGGTAATTGTGAACCTGGGATGGAAAAGGTCCTTTGAATAGATACTGGGCCAATGTGAAAAGTAAATTGGGTTTTTAGTACCACCTCGTTTTTGCTGCCTTATAATGTTGTAATAAACACTTTTCCAAGTGTGGTGTCGGGTTAGAATAAGACCCATCCTGTTACTATTATATCTCACTCTTCTAACTTCAATATACTACAAATTATGTGATGTGGCCATGGTATTATCCCGTATTACATTCCCGTGAAGTGTCGGAGTAAAATAACACCTCTCCATTTCTTACGTGGATGTCGTGAGAAGCGACTAAGGAAAGATAGCCAGCCAGTCACTATTATAATATTTCCTTCATCTGTTTTTATACCAAAAAAATTGCTGGAAGTAGCTACGAAACGTTACATAGAGATAGCCTTATCTATGCCACTTTTTATGTGCTCTGCCAACCCCTTAGTGGGAATAAATGCGTGATTGTTTGGATGTTTGTATGTATTTTCCAAAATGGCGGCAACAGAACACAAACACACGTTCATTTCAGAAACAGAAGTACCAGGATGACAGGACTGCAAGGAGTTACACCGCAAGTGGCGTGGTTTCGCACATTGTATGGAAGCTCAGGTCAGTGGTGAAACACGGAGTATGGAATAAATGCACGGCTGGATGCGGTTTTTGTTGATATTAGATGACTTAGCAATTTTAATTAGTGTCTTAACTATGTTTTAACCTAAAATTATACCTAAATGTGGCTATGAAACGTGAAATAGTTTTGGTTTTGACTGTGTAACGGATTAAGTGCTCTGCCTGCCTCATTAGGGAAAAAAGGCGTGATGTAGGTAATACAAAGTCCTAACTGAAAAGATAATTGACTGAAAAAATGGTAAGATTAAATTTTCTTTAGGAATAAATAAGGATTTTATGGAATTCACATAGAAGAAGGAATTCCATCGCTGAGACGGAGCGCTAGAGATATTTCTATCTGAACAATTTTTCACTCAACTCAAATTACAAAATAATAAATAATTTATCAAATTTAATCTATCCAGGAATTTACGGGATTATACACAACTGCGAAAAAGAAATCTGTATAGTTCGACGTTTTTCTAACACTAAAAAAATGCCTCCTACGACATCCACGGAAGAAATGGAGAGGTGCTATTCTAGACCCGACCCCACACGGGTTCACACGACTAAGGAAATGGGTTTAGGTATTCTTTAGGCGACAGGCTAGCAACCTGTCACTATAATACTACCTATTACACCTGTTTGAAAACCGAAAATGATGCTAAAAGTGGCTGCGAAGCATGAAATAGTCATAATCATGGGTATGTATATTTCACGTTTCGTGTGCTCTGCCTACCCCATTTGGGAATAAAGGCGTGATTTTATGTTTTTTTTATTATGTAAAAAAATGCGGGACGAGACGTGGCGGGAATAAGTGTCATACATTATTTTATTCCTGCCTTGCCTTACCTATAGTAAAACAATACAAATACACTCTACCTACAAAGAATTCCTTACATACTCGTACAGTCAACCAATTTGATTCCTAGGCCACTGTAGAACTATGTCGTAATAAATTTATTTGTTTATCTTCTGTGACATTGATTGTTGCATTATGGTAGCCATACACGATCCATTCTATCGTCCAATCGGCATGACGCTATCGATTGGATCAGTTAGAATTGACCGTGTGTGGGAGTGGATTGGCATGTCAGTTAGAATTGATGGCATGATCGAATTTCGATTCTTTTGGCTTGATCAAATCTATTGGATACTGCCAATTGGACTGTGTATGGCTGTTGGCGATTGGCAGTTCAGTTCGAATAACAAATAATAGGAATAGCAAGGAAGAACAATGCGAAGGAGCAATATTTTAGCATACCCTGTTTACTTGATTAATGTGTCGTTCTCATTTTAAAATTTAAATTTTGTCTTTAATTAAAAAAAAACATCAAAAAAATAAAATTGATCATAAATATGTACCTATATTATGTCTATAACTACTAAACTATCTATCATACTAGGTGTGGGTATACCTTTCTGCTGGAAATAAGTATTTTAATTTTTTTTGCATAATGTTCATGAGTACGATACCCAAAACGGCTATAACATCGACGTCTGTCATCGGTGACGCCATAGCTGCAACTGAACATCGCTGCCGATTGGACAGTTTAAACTGATGGTGTATGGTGTATATGGACGAGCTGCAGATTGGATCAAGCCTGCAATATCATGCCGATTGGACGATAGAATGGATCGTGTATGGCTACCATTACGAATGTCGTGATGACATCTTAACTTTTTCAAAAATGTGTCATCGAAAAACAATAGAAAAGGAGTTTGTTTAGGTATCAATAACTTTCATGCCATAGATATTGGGATGAAACCTAAAAATACTTTTCTGACGAAAC
The DNA here is from genome assembly GCA_005406045.1 of Adoxophyes honmai. Classification (NCBI taxonomy): domain Eukaryota; kingdom Metazoa; phylum Arthropoda; class Insecta; order Lepidoptera; family Tortricidae; genus Adoxophyes; species Adoxophyes honmai. The sequence goes on along the minus strand of BHDV01065264.1, from coordinate 17,774 downwards.
TTCACTGAAAGAGTATCGTCTATTTGTTTCTCTGTCACACTTGCGTATCAAAGAAGGTTAACTGGAATTGTCAATGTCTGTCTGTCAAACTTTCTTTTTAATTTCATGACTTGGAGCTGAAACGTTTAAACTCTTTACGATTATTTCATATTGTGATTGGAGAGTTGAGAATTGTTTGACCCGCGCCGACGTTGTCATTATTTGTTGTTGTTGACGATGTCAATGCGACAAAGTTCTATAGTGGCCTAGGAATCAAATTGGTTGACTGTAGGTACATTGTACACATAAATACATCAAGCTTGTATGCTTGTATCAAACCGTCAGTGTTAGACCAAGAGTTATATATAATTTTAGGTTAGAACAGTGACAGTTTGTTAACGATCACCTAAAGCATACTTAAACCTATTTCCTTAGTCGTCTCTTACTACATTACTAAAACAAACATAGGGGATCATAAACCCAAAATAACACTAGCGCCTTAAAAATCCCTTAACTCTATCAAAACGTCACACTCAATCTTCAGATGCCACATCCAAATCTTCCTAGCTGGGAGCCAGGTGGGCTTATGACGTCATCCGGGTAAGCCGGATAACGCCTTTGTTCTGCCCGACAATCGCCGAACATAGCCGAGGATGGCCGAACGCCGGGCCCAGCATCAACTCGACTGGAGGTGCCTTGCGGAACCGTATAGGTTAGATGTAGTTAGCTACAGGTAGGGATAATTAAAGTTGTTGTTATTTTTTAATAACTTGTTTATGTGTTTTATGAAAAAGAACCTTATCAAGCTTTATTCGGCATAATGAAATTGACTTTTTCTGAATTAAGATTAACAACGTAACCAAATCCTACTACTTAGTCTTAGACAGTACATTCATACATACATATTCTCACGCCTGTCTTCCCAAGAGGGGTAGGCAGAGCACATGAATTAAAAATCTAGTGCCACGTTTAGCAATGTCAGGGTAACCAGATAGTCAAACGTGTTATTGCAGTGACAAGTTGCTGGCCTATCGCCCACAACACAGACAGTAATTTTTATTAAATGCCAATGTTTATAATACCAAATTCGCAGTTTTAAAACACGAGGCAGCAAAAGGGATGTTAAAATTATGTAATACGTTATAGTATAGGTGAGTAAGTAAAAGCCACCGACATAGCTCAATGAATAAAGCCCACAACGACGATTTGGCCCAATGTTGTGTATGAAGTTCCCAACCTGCTCTGGGCCCGCGTGAAAACTACAGCCAAAACTCTCTTGAGAGGTGAAGAGTTGTAGTATTATTATTTAGATTTCGGCTTACTAGCGCTATTAACAGCGCGGATGTCTTCTTCGGTTGGTTCAAAACTACAAGCTTGCGCCGAGTGGCCGAAATGTGGTTTTGCCCACAAGTTTTGGAAAATCAGGTCATGTTAAAATATTCATAATATTGACCTACTGCTTCTGGAAAACTACGTGATTAAATACGGCTCTGTGATAAATATGTGTAAAAATCATTAAAGACTAAAACATATTAAAATTTTCACATAGCGATTGTACTTTGTTGTTTTTTTTATCTGCTACAATGACTCTTACGTGTTTATGATTATTCGTTTTAGTACATAAAGCCTGATTTAATGACTGATACATATAACTTTACTGACAATTTTATTCTTTCTTCTAAAATCTTCTCTAAATTTCAAACATAGGTACATCACATCCGTATTCCCAAATGATGTAGTCAGGGCACACAAATTTTTAAGTAGACAAAAAGGACTACATCACATGCCATAGCCACTTGTAACATATTTTTTAGATTTTCACTTCACAGCTTTAAGGTCGCCTTACAATAAAAAAAATCCCCCAAAGGAGACTGGGCGGCATTCATACAATCTTGGGCCCAAAATGTAAAGAAATGAAACTTGTGTCAGTTAATAGGCAATGCATCCATAAATAATGACCAAAAATTCTGGCTTTTTTGGCAATCTAGGAACAGAGATAAATCGTGTTTAGTAAAAGTGAGGTTATGTGAAATGACTACCTTTACTTGGGCATGGTCATTTGCCGATAGATGGCGTTAAATCGAGATATCATTAAAGTTGATCAGTTCTGATCTATTTAGCAGGAATAGACGACTGGAATACAAACTCTATTTCACGGCAACTGACTCGTAGTCTACTAAAGCCACTCACGGCCGGAACATCTGGTTTTATGGGCTCAGCTCCTTTTCATTCGGGTGTCTAATGAACCTAACCTATTCTACCTTTCCACTAGGTACTAACGATGAATTTCACGATATTATGTAATATTAAGTACATTAATTACTCACTCTTCACTTAATTGTTATAAAATAGGTAGGTACAATTTAGAACGAATTACATGTAAAAGTGATCCAGTTCAATTTATTCCAATTGCATGCAACGCGTGTACAAACGAAATAGAAAATATAAATTGTCAAAAATAATGATTTTTTTGCATAACCTTCACAACATAGCACGTTATTTTTTTATTGTCTTACCAGTCAGTGATTTTTTTCAAAAGGTTCAGGACGCAAGACTGTTTGTTTAGGTTGTAATTTTTTTTTTGATGCTAGGCATTTCATCTTATATGTATGTATATGAGTGAGAATCGCGAAAGCTTTAAAACATTATATCTTATATAATCATAACGTGTTGTAAACTGAGAAGTTGTGAACTTTTGAAACAGTGGTTCGAAAGTTTTTTTTTTCTTTACAATTTCGAGCGACCTAGTAATGACTGTTACGTTCAGGGGCGCCACTGTCTATGCAGATTGTTAGTTCCATTTATTTTCACGCCACATCATTTGTTTGCGCCCATACAACCAACCGAGTAAAAACGTTTATTGTAAATGTATTTAAGTACATGATTTTTTCTCCAATTGCACTGCAATTACTTAAAAAGATTTGCTCTAAAGAAATCCTATGTAAGAAACACATTTAAACTTTTTTTGAAGTTTTATTTTTAGATGTTTTTTATATCAAATAACTTCGTATGAGCAATGAGAGAAATAGGGTTCGAATCAGAAGAGGGTTGAACACCATTGACGAATCACTGAGAGTGTCGCTTCATCATTTAAGACTCGCGACCCTATCATGGTACAGTTGTTAGTCGCTATACCACAATTTACACAGCGATCCATTATGACAACATCCAATCGATAGGCCAATCCAGAAATCCAAAACAACGAGTCCAAGTCAAACGTGTAAGAAATGTTCAATGTCCAGAAAGTTATGGTAGCGGGGATCGTATTAGTAAGCAGAGCAGAATGAAATAAACGATGTTAAAGCCGAGTGATCTTAAATTACCCCACGATTTATACGAAAGGAAATATGTACCTTCAAAAACTTCACATCTGGCAGCGTTACATAGACTAAAACTGCTGTTATAGACAAATAATCGATTAATAATTATGAAACCGATTTTATTTGTTTTATTTTGTACTAGTGTGTTTGTTTTAATTATGCTATCATCACTTACATTAAATTGATAAATGGGGACGAATTAAAACTATTTTAAAATAGTAAACGCTATTTTAAACAATCATAAACACCAAAGCATTAATCGAAAATTAATCGATAAGCTATTTAGAATTTTTACTTATTTTTAGTTTTCTCATGTCTCAGATTATAGATCAAGCTTATTTTTTACAATGTTATATAGAAAAATACTAGTGTTTTTTTGGACTATATTTCAAGTCTTTACAATTTGGGCCCAAAAGTCCCCGTCTCCTTTGTGGGAAATTCAAATTTTCGGGGATTTCTATAAACATTGGCAACACACCGCACTGGCAACATAAACCGCACCTGGGAGCAGAATGGGGTCACTAACCTTGACCCAGTTTACTTGATCCCCGTTGAGTAAGATGATAAAATATACATATTTAATAATTATTGCTTAGTTATTCGTTATTCATAGAATAAATAATTGAATAATAGTTAGTTAAAGACTGTTTCATAACAAAATACATATATACGACTGTAGTTAGGCGCAGCGTAGACGACAGACGTTTTGTGCGATCGAGTCTGCGGCGCACAAAGTCTACGTGGATTGTATGCATTGTGCGCCGGACTTTTTGCGCGTCGTGTGCGTGACTGCAGATAATTCCATAGGTTCTATTTTCACTGGTGACTTTGAATCCCGCCGTCGTGCAGAACTTGACGAAAAGAGGGATGAGCTGAAAGCCCGACCACCAGCGGCGATCAGCTATAATTGGGTAAGGTTCAAAAAAATTGTACATAGTTAAGGGCTTTAATAAAAACAAAAGTTAATTGATTCTTTTGTGTTACGACAATTACCCATACATTTTGTATAGGTAATTTTCGTTACACAAAAGACGCGATCGTGATTTTGTTTTTATTAACCCTTAATTTATGTACAATTTTTTTGAACCTTACCCAATTATTGTAATGGTGTACTGTCGTGCCCGTTGTGCTCACGGGTCTTTAACAATAAGATCGGCTACGTTAGCCACACGAGAGCACACGAACGCCAACTAAGGAGTTGAAGCAGTCGCCGTGACCGAAAACGGTCAGGAGAACATATATATATATTTTCACAGACTAAAAAGTCCGTCGCCGTTAGTCTGTCGTTTTTGCAGGGCCTCAGTCAGATGAAACCGAAAGTCGAATCTAGTAGAGAATCATAAATATTTTACATACTTACATCACCCATGTATTCTCAAATTAAATAGACAAAACAAACGAAGCGTTACATAGTCAAAACCGTAATTATTTCACGTTTCGAAGCCATTTCTAGCATATTACTTAGGTTTTAAGTTAAGGGGTACAAGAGTGACAGGTTGCTAGCCTGTCGCCTAAAATATACCTAAACGTATTTCCTTAGTCGCCTCCATCCAACATGTATTTTTCTTTTAACAGAATAATGATGAATTTTCGGTGTAACCAATTAATTTTTAATTTGGCTCTGAAGTGTCCAATTATCGGTATTAATTAATTAATATTACTTAAGCGACTCATCGGGTAAAATTTTACTCGTCAAGATTTCTTGTAAAAATAATTGAGAACAATTTACTAATTAAAACAAACACGTAACAAACGAGTAATACTGCCATTGCCGTGTGGTTTAGAATAACATCTTTCCCTCCATTTCTTCCGTGGATATCCAAGGAAATAGGTTATGGTATCTTTTGGGCGACAGGTTGGCAACATGTCACTATTTTGCCTCTTTCATCTGTTTTCAAAACTGAAAGTGGCCTCGGAACGTAAAAAGGGATTATTTTGTCTATGTAACGTTTTGTTTGCTCTGCCTACCCCATTTAGGAATACAGGCGTGATTGTATGCATGTATTTTTGGGACCTATCTATCCTATTTTCGCAACTTCGTTGACGCCATGTAGGAACTTGACAGTTGATTATATCAATGGCGTTTGGAATAGAAGTTCGGCTATTCGACGACAGGTGGCGCTAGGGCTCTAAGGCCGTGGTCGCCTTCACCCGCCGCCCGCGGGCGACAACGGCTCGCCGCTCGCGGCGTCTGAATGGTATGTTTGTGAATGCTTGGAAGTGGTCGTTTTCGCCCGCCGCGTGCGGCATTCCGTTTACTACTACATATTATTCAGACGCCGCGGGCGGCGGGCCGTTGTCGGCCGCGGGCCGCGGGTGAAGGCGACCACGGCCTAAACAATCAGCCGCCTTAGCACGACGGGCGCGAGTAGAGATACGCGCGAGATAGACTATACCTGTCACTGTCTAACTAGGGACGTTAGAAAATGACGGGTAGACTATAGGGCGATTACAGATTAGGCGTTTTATACGCGCGTACAAGCCCGTTTTTGAAAGCGCGTGTACGTGCGCACAGGTGCGTTTTTGTTTTCTTCGAGCGTTGACGCGCATAGAAGCTCGTATAAGCGCTAGCGAGAACATGCGATCAGCGTTTCATACACGCGTATATGCTCGTTTAAGCGTGTACGCGCGTTCGATTTAATGTAGCGCGCGTGTAAGCGCGTATGCCAAAACTGAGCGTTTACGCGCGTATAAAATCCCTAATCTGTAGGCTTAGCACGGCAACACGCTCTAGTCGCGTCGCGCGCGGGATAGTCCACCTGTCACATTCTGACGTCTCTAGTTAGACAGTGACAAGTATAGTCTATGTCGCGCGTATCTCTACTCGCGCCCTGTCGTGCTAAGGGGCCTGAAATCGTCCTATCCCGCGCGCGACGCGACTAGAGTGTGTTGCCGTGCTAACCATAGGGACCCTTCTAAACACAAATATAGTGAATACACGCATACTTTTTCAAACTGGATTGTTTTAAAAGTTGTGTTTTTGAGCAAAACAACCGAGCTCCGATATTACCCGGATCCTTTGTGCGGAACAGCGTGTTAGCACAAAAAGGGATGAGGCCGGGCTTTGCAGTTTGAGTTCACTAGAGCACAGTGTAAGCTGCGTAGGTTATCTGTGGAAGAATTAACGCGCATACAATGCTATAGTCTAACCCAGCGGTTCTTAACCCGCGACCCAATCAAACATTGAAAAACAAATGAAATGCAGTGATTGAGATTTGTTTTTCAAAAAATCCCGCGGGTCCTGCGACTGCGACCCATCTCAATATGGCCCGCGACCCAAATTTGGGTCGCGACCCGAGGTTAAGAAACAATGGTCTAACCGCTGCTGTACCACGATTTGACAGGGAAGGCTATCCACAGTTTAAGTAGGCTACGCAGATCGGACTTAAGGCTGGTTTCCAGAGTGCGAGCTAGCGTATGAGTTAGCCTTCCGAGTAGCTGCACTACAGTAACTCGCACTATTTGGACTTAGGAGTAGCTTGTACGTGCCAGTTGGTCAATCGCTCGCATACTATTTACTTTTAATTTTATGTTCTCAATTGCCTGCTCGTCAAACTACAACTCGAAGATGACAACGACTCGGCCGTCATTCGCATCGTTTGAACGCGTTGGGCAGTAGCTCACTAGTGCCACCTATTCTGTGGCTTTAGACATAATATACTTTACTAACGCCACGTACAAATGCGGAGCGTAATAAGAAATCACCGTGTTGCCTATCACCAAGCAACCAATCGCCAATCACCTTGCGCAGACGACTTGAAGCTATGCCCACTTTTGTCTTCGTCACTTACAAGCGCAATCTTTAACGGATCACCTACTAGTTTCACACTGTGACATGGGAGGAAATTATGTAAAAAGTTGAAAGCGTTTTTATGCAGAATATTTTATTTGTTGCCTGAAAGACCCGTGGGGGATCGCAAGCATTTTTTATTGCGATACGGTTAGAAAAAGGAAGTTTGCTGTTATAAAATAATAATGTTCTCGTCGCACTAGCAAATATTCTGTGCCTGTAGTAAGAAGGGTTTGTTTTAATGTCTTGTCAAAGCAGAATGTCATGAGTTCTAATCCCTGAACACAACTGTAAAGTTGTGTGTAGGTACGTACAATCACGCCTGCAGAGCACACAAAACATTGCATAGACAAGCCATGCCCATTTTACGCTCCGTGGCCACTTTCAGCATAATTTTATGTTTGATAGACAGATAAAAGAGGTATAAGGCGCAGCGCAGACGACAGTGTTTTGTGCGATCGAGTCTGTGGAGCGATAAATTTTCTGAATGGCGCGCTGACAGGTTCCAGGAATTTCCATTCAGAGTTTCGTGGAAACGTCAGCGCGCCATTCAGAGAATTTATTGCTCCACAGACTCGATCGCACAAAACACTGTCGTCTGCGCTGCGCCTAACAATGACAGGTTGCTAACTAGTCGCCTAAAGCACACCTAAACCTAACATGCATTCCTTAGTTGTCTCTTAGGACATCCACGGAAGCAATGCAGAGGTGTTATTCTAAATCAAACACTACACGGCACGGTAAAGTTGTGTGAAGTTTCCAATCCACATTTGACATGCCAACTGAGAGGCCTGTGTCCAGCAGTGGGACATTATTACAGTCAGTATGATGACAATACAGCCCTACAGGTTGTTAATAGAATCACGAGTAAGGAAAAAATATTCACCAATCAATTCTGTCTAATTATATCGAGCGAAAGCATAGCCTCCTTAGTGACCGGTGGCCCAATGGGATTAATTTGGGTCGGATCAATTAAGGAAATGAACTTTTTTAATTATCAGGGGACTAATTCTTCTGGATAGGCACATTCGGATTTAGAGAAGAGTCTGGTTAGCGCGAGTTTTTCGTTGGATTCTAGCCACATAACTAACCGTACCTACAAAAACGGTTCCGAATGGCGCTGTAAGTAAAAATATAAATCCCACGCGAATCTTTTAGAGTTGGGTTTTTTAGGGTTCCGTAGCCAAATGGCAAAAAAACGGAAACCTTATAGATTCGTCATGTCTGTCCGTCCGTCTGTCTGTCCGTCTGTCCGTCCGTCCGTATGTCACAGCCACTTTTTTCCGAAACTATGAGAACTATACTAATAAAACTTGGTGAGTAGATGTGTTCTGTGAACCGCATTAAGATTGTGACAAAAAATTTAAAAAAAGCAATAATTTTTTAGGGTTCCCCATACATGGAACTGAAACTCAAAATTTTTTTTCATCAAACCCATACGTGTGGGATATCTATGGATAGCTATTCAAAAATAATATAGAGGTTTCTAACATCATACTTTTCTAAAGTCAATAGTTTGCGCGACAGACGCTTCCAAAGTTAAAAAAGTTGTGTCCCCCCCTCTTACTTTTAAAACAAAAGAGTAATAAATCTAAAAAAAATATATGATGTACATTACCATAAAAACTATCAACGAAAATTGGTTTGAACAAAATCTACCAAGTAGTTTTTTTTTATCAAATAAAGTTAAAATTTATCATTAGTTCGAAAATCTGTCAATAGATGGCGTTGTAATCGGTTTGTACGGAACCCTCAGTGCGGGAGTCCGACTCGCACTTGGCCGGTTTTTATTAATTAATATACCCTCTAAAATCCAACTAAACGTAAAGAATTTCTCCAAATTCTCTATTTATTTTGTTTGTCTACTTGTCCTATCATTATTTACTATTTTTGTCTTGCTTTCTTTTGTCAGTAACAGAGTAAAATTTCACGCGGCAGAAGTACCACTAAAATACAGAAAAATACTCATAGATACTCATACTCATACTCATTTATTGGTAATATTTAAATTATTAGGTACATGTCATTTTATAATTCATCGAATTTAATTAATTATTAAATATTCGCCAAATACAAAAAAGTATCCAAGTACTGGAAAAATCTTAACCTGTTTAGTTTCTTAGGCAATATTCATAACATTGCAAAAGCATTCTTTCTACATTCCTTTTTTTGTAGATTTCCCTACTCCAAACGAACAACAGAAATAACTGACAGTTAAGATAATAAAGCTTTATTACAAACAAGAATCGTTTGATCCATCAAACGTGTTTACAGAAATGTACGTTTTTGAAGCTCTTCATTTCTAACAGAGTTTACTTTTTCGCTTTTATAAAGTAACCAACCAGCCAAGTGCGAGTCGGGCTCGCGTACGAAGGGTTCCGTGGCATTCATCGCCCAACCACAAACGATATTTCAAGTGTTTACGTGTTACCGTTATTTATATCGACACCAAAACCCCAAAAAAATCACGATTTCTTGTATAGGAGCCTTCCGTACATACCTAAATATTTTCTTTTATTTTTAGTACTTGCTGTGCCCGCGACTCCGTCCGTCTGAAATAGTGTCTAATTTCGCCCGTTTTTTCCACATTTCCAATGTTTATTCGCTCCTATCAGTCGTAGTCTGATGTTGTATAGCTTAAAGCCTTCCTCGATACATTTTCTATCCAACAAAATAAAAAAACAATTCGAACCAGTAGTTCCTGAGATTAGCGAGTTCAAACAAATAAACAAACAAACTCTTCAGCTTTATAATATTAGTAAGTAAAGATTTGTTGTTTTAGCGGCAATAGAAATGCATTAATGTGTGAAAATTTCAATAACATACTAATATAATAATAATAGTAGAGCTAGCACGATTCGTGAGATACAGCCTGGCGACAGACGAACGAACGGACAGCGAAGTCCCAGTACTTGGCTTCCGTTTTCACCCTTTTGGTACGGAACCCTAATATGTGTTATTCTAACTTCGCGTCTGTTTACATGAGAGAGTGTCGAGGTCTAGGGAAATATGAGAGTACGCATCTGTTAATATTTTTGGAGAACATTTCTTAGCCCCCGTTCCCACCGTGTCAGGCGCCGGCACGATTTTTAATCGGGTGTCGTAGCGGCTACGACACCCGATTAAAAATCGTGCGGGCGCCCGGCGCGGTGGGAAAGGGCTCTTAGGCGTTGTTAAATAGATAAACATTCATCTCGTCATTCTCAAATGGGGTGGCAGAGCACATGAAAGGTTACATAGGCAAAACTATGACTATTTACTACGTAGCCACTCTTAAATTTTTTTCAGGTTGAAGCATTAATGATGATTGGTTGCTAGCCTATCGCCTAAAGCATGTCACACACTTAACAGATTCGATAAGATATATGTATCTGGATGTATATCTGTCAATATCGCTCCCTATACAATTCAATGAGCTAACCATTGATTTAAACACACACTGCGCAGATAACTTTTATACTATCGTGAATATCTGGTGGAGCCGACATGCATTATACGCAGATAAAAAAAAGTCGTGTGGTGTCGGGTTTAGAATAACACCTCTCCATTTCTTCCGTGGATTTCGTAAGAGGCGACTAAGGACTTAGGTTAAGGTATACTTTAGGCGACAGGCTAGCAACCTGTCACTATTGTACCTGCCACCTCAAACCCTTAAAAATATTATGCTGGAAGTGGGCACAAAACGTGAAATGGTCATCGTTTCGTCTGGGAATACAGGCGTGATTTTGTGTATGTAAAAAAAACGTATCTGCGCAGTCTGTGACACGTTTTAAGCATACATCAACAATAATATACGCACTCTTATCGTCCACGTTTAGGTCATGTATTGTGTACATTTCTGGCAGTTTAACTGTAATATTGGTCGCTGACTGTACCTACTTTACCTAACCCGGTGCTCGAGTGACGAGTAATCTGCCATCATCAGACCGTCTCACATTCTCCTTCTGACACATTGTGTATTTGTGTTTAATTAACAGTGTCAGGTTTGTAAGGATACGGTCTTTCATAAGCGGTAGCGGGCGTTGCGAAACACCAATTTGTTTTACTTCAACTTGTATGAAATAGGTCTGATAGACCGCGCGTCGTGTGGTCCTTTTCATACAATTTTTAACATTATTACCACCGTGCTGTGTGGTGTCGGATTTAGAATAACACCTCCACATTTCTTCCGTGGATGTCGTAAGACTAAGGAAATTGGTTAAGATATATTAAAGGCGACAGGCTAGCAGCCTGTTATTATTAAAGCTGCCAGTTTAAAACCTAAAGTGGCTAAGAAGCGTGAAATATTTTTTTTCTGTGTTTCGATTCGTGTGTTCTGCCTACCCTGTTCGGGAACACAGGCGTGTTTGTATGTATGTAAGCGCTGTTAGAGGTTACTAACCTTAAAAAAACTTGATAAGACCATACGTACATACATACATATTCTCACGCCTGTATTCCCAAGAGGGCTAGGCAGAGCACATGAATTCAAAAATCCAGTGCCAAGTTTAGCAATTTCAGGTAACTAAATGTTTAAACGTGATATTGTAGTGACAGGTTGCTAGCCCATCGCCCACAATACACTAACCCTTTCCCAGAGCCGACTCTTACGACACCCACGGGAAAAAAGGGGAGGTGCTATTCTTACCCGGCACCACACGGGCATATACGGGACCATAGCCTTAAGAAAAAACATCAAAGAGTGAACTTTTACGTCATTCGGAGCAACAAAATACATAAAATATTCCGCTTAATTTACTTTTAGTCTTAAGTTAACCTTTTAAGTTAAATTGGAGCTTTGTGAATAAATAAATAGTAAGATAATAACTGGGGCTTGATGATATTGCTGTTGAGTCTAACCTTGAATCCATTTTGTTTTGTCTTTCTGCGAGTATTTTAAGAAATTATTGAATAATGAAGGAACGGAAAAGGAGAAAGTGCTTAAGTTCAGGGATTCTAATATCTATTAAAAGGAAAAGCTGACTAGCTGGCTGAAAATCAATTATTGGGCCTAAACTATTATTGCACTTGAAAAACATTTCGAAAAAATCACCAATGGTCAGATATTCGCGTCTGATGGTGGGTACTGACCAACGTTACGAGGTGTAATGTAACATGTTACACCGCGAGCATTCGTGCAGTCAGTACGTTGCTTTCCCCGTAACACGACTGACTGTACGAATGCTCGCTGTGTAACGGGTTACATTACACCCCGTAACGTTGGTCAGTACCCACCTTGAAAATCCCTGTAAGTTTCATTATTGTGGGAGGCAAATGTTTTATGGCTTTCCAGATCAATGCACCCCGTGTTACTACTTTATACGGCTCTGCAAGTCCTGTTTTAGCCGGCGGGCACATGCAACCGCGATTGTTATTCCTGCACGACAATACGATAAAAGCCGGAGTACAAAAGACTATACTCCATTTAATTTAAGATTTGAAACTTAACTGTCAAAACCTCACACATTTTTGAGTAAATACAAGGCATCGCCGTAAATACTGATACCGTTTGTATTGAAATCATTATAACAAACAGTTATGAGTGTTATTGCATTAATCATATCTAGTTTTACCTTTGAATTCCAGAGAAAAATTCAAAATTTTCCGTTGAAATTTCAAATCTTAAATTAAATGGAGTATAGGCAATTTTCGTATTTTTTTCACATGAAAATTGCCAGAAAAAACTTCACAGGGGTTTTCAGACTCGTGTACCCGACCACTGGTGAAAATAATTACGGTCGATTTCCGGCCACCCGACAGAATTCCCTTTATCGTTAGTGAAAGTATTATGTTACAAATAGGATGTCAACGGGTCGAAAATGGGTCGGCAATAAATCCAAAACGCCGAATACTGGAACGAATGGGGCGAGAAATGTATGAACAAACTCGTCCTAATCCATATTCATCCCCTTTCGATCCTTTATAGAGTTTTATTCACGAAATATCAATCTTTCCGAATTAAAAGCGGCTAGTACACATTCGCCGGTGTTGGGCCAGGCTTCGCAATCGGGCCAATCACGGTCCGGCCAACACACGCCAACACACGCCAACACCCCCTGTACACATTGGAGTTGGCCTGCATTGGGCCAGCATGGGCCAATGTGTACTAGCCCCTTAAAACATCATCGCCTCTTAAAATAAAACAGTAAGTAATTTAAATACGTTCTAATTTATCCTTCCTTGAATAAAAATGTGTTTTTTTATCAGTCGCCGGAAGAAAGGGAAGACGTTCCGTTAAAATTTCCTGAGATTAACTTGATGCTTGGTCTCAATTTAAAGCGACTGCCAGCTTATTTTGCTTTCCATTGCGCGGTTGTATTGTAAGCCGTAATACTGTTCATGAGACTCTGTGTCAATGTATAAGGTAAAATGCTCGCGGTCGTATTTGATATTAGAGACTGGTGGAGAGGCTAAACATGGACCGGGAACTCGTAAATAAGTTTAAATTTAGAAAAATACCTCTTTGGAGAGTTGTACTCCTGGTAGCTTACCTGCAAGAAAATAATATTTATTAATGGTTTTTTTAGGCTCAAAGCACGAAATACATTAGGTACAGATATAGATTAAGATATACATTAATATATTGTGTATAGTGTATATTTCAATTTATACCTAAGCTCGACGGCTGCTCTAGGGATCTCAATTTATAGCATATACACTTATAGCTATCGTGGTATCTAATGTTATTTTGTTGCTTGATTTACTGTTGCTAATTAAACGGAAACAGTGGAAATTTTAAATAGTAATAAATGAAATTTATTTTAAAATTTTTGTTACATCATATTACAAATTGAAAAAGAAACAGTCATGGTTTGTCTATGTTTCGTGTGCTCTGCCTACCCCATTCGGGAAGACAGGAGTGATGTATATTTATATGTACGCGGGACTTGATCACGAATTATTCTATTTACCGTCTCGACGTTTCGGTCGCGTTACAGCGACCGTGGTCACGAGTTGACTGAAGCAGAGCACGTTTGTTTCGCAGCCCGGGTTCTTCGAACTACCCGCACTTGATTTTCATCAGTAACAATTCACTAACGAAAACTTGGTATAAGTTTTTCCAATTAAAACTTCTGACTTAAAGGTTTTGAAACCGAAGGCGGAGTCGGAAGTGCGACATCATTCGGTAATAACGTGATTTCTCTATTTTGACCAATAGACCTTACCTTACCTCAGATCCAATCTATTTCCTTATATGATACGTCAATCATTATCAATAGGTTATAATATATTAATCTCGTCGTTATAGAACTGACCCATGTCTTCGTTCATGTCAATCACATACTTACTAATGAAATAGAACCCTATTCAGTGATATATTTAGACATTTGGTATATTTCCTTATCAGAAAGATTAAGCTTCAAACATGTTAGCATTTTGATGTTTACATACTGTATTAGTAGGTACATATACCACATCATTCGGTTATGATTACTTTTAGCTATATTGCAGGAATTGTATAATTAATTAAGTTGTATAAGTAATGACAATAGTTACATTTATTATTATTTATTTTTATGAATTATGTAAAGTCATGAGTAATCATTTATTTATTTAGATTAAATATTAAGACACTCGTTTGACTAAACTACCGATTTGATAAAACTGATTGTTCGCCATGTTGATTAAGTCATTCCCATTTGAATTTTGTAACGAGAACATCTTGAATAAACACCAGAACTCTGAAAGTTTGGCTATTACTTGGATTATACCAAATTCCTGATCTTATTAATATCTATCCGTGTGTGACGTAAGTATAAAACTCAGCCGAGTTTACAAACAATACTAAAATAAGCAGAATATGAACCAAGGACGATTCGACATTGTGTGGTGTAAATATTTACTTACCTACCTACATAAGCAAAAACAACAGCCGCTTCCGGAGACTCCAAAGAAAAAATTAATTTAGGTAAAAAAAATACAAAATGATATCTAAGTGAGGTAACTAATGTAATGTTCGAAGTGGGAAAAAGAGTGTATCTGAAGTCAACTCGGTGTCACCGATTATGCTGTAAAAAGGTTTGAAAACAGATGGAAGAGTATAATAGTGACAGGTTGCTAGCCTGTCGCCTGAACCATACCTAAACCCTCTTCCCCGGAGTAAACATACCTAGTAGTGATATAGATCCTGACACCACACAGCCCATCAAATATTTCCCAAAAATTAAGAAGCAACGAAAAACAACAATAGTTTATAAACAATCCCTTTTAATCTAACAAGCAGAAGACAAATTGCCGTCTAACAAAGCGCTAATCGTCAACAATGTATTATCTTTCCCGCGGCCATTTTGCCGTACAATTTACCAGAATGGCCGGATGAGTCGCTGTTTCGTTGATTTATTGAGGTGTTTACGCGAATTCCTTGTAATTTTGTATTGACAATGGAAAGCATGTCTCATACTTGTGTCGTTAAGGAACGCTGTGGAACACATGAATGCTTGATCAATTAGTTCTTGGGTTTCTACTCTGTGGCCTTCAAGCCTTGTAATAATCATAAAACATAAACATTACGCCTGTAATTCTAGCAGCGTAATTTTAGATTTAAACATGAATGAGATATCTATAATAGTGGCTAGTAGCTAGCCCATCCCCTAAAGAATACCTTAACCTGCGCCTGCACCCTTAATCGCTTCTTACGACGTCCACGGAAGAAATGGACGTGTGTATAGAAGGTTTAGGTATGTTTGAACCTTTCACTTAAATTATGTTAAAGGCTAGTTGTGAACTGCTGTCAGCTGTGCCTAGCAGTCGCGCGGAAAGAGCGGCTGCACGCAGTGCGCGTCTGTCCCCTGCCGTGGCGCGTAGCTCCAGATGATGGATCACGGATTGATCCGAAACATGTCGAGCTAATCTCGGTATAAACAACGTGCGTAATTCCGTTATTTTTCACTATGCTAAAGGCATCACGTTTTTGTCTATGTACCATCGCGAACAGAAATTGTTGAGCCACTTACCTATGTTTGTCACTTGGTCGTGTAATACTAATCCAATAGCTAACATCTAGTCGGTCACATCGGTCATTGATTGCACGTCTAAATTGCGAACAGTGGCAAGTGGCTCAACAATCCCGGTTCGTGACTGTATGTTAGATGATCTCTGCTTACCCCTTTTGGGAATAGGGGTATACACTTCATTTCTTCGCGTAGCCTATAAATTTTGATCTTTTTATGACCTATTGACCTACTTACATCGGAATAGCCTTCGATGAATCACCAACCTTTAGACAACAGGTTAATTTATATCAATGTGCATTTGGTAAGAGGTCACAGTCACAGCATAGACAGATACAGAAGCTAATCAAGTGTATGTACTTCACTTTTCATGCCTACGCTTGGGGCCCGGTCTAGGGATGTCAAATATGGCGTATGCACATGAAACTTTCATGCTAGTGGCACTCATATTTAGTTGTAATGTACTGTTGATAATCAATCGGGAACGATAGGAATATAAAATATGAAAGAATAGAATAGAAATAGAATATAAAAATCTTTTTATTTTAATCTCATTGTTAAATTTATCACTGAAATTTTTCACTCAAAAGTATCTTGCGATGATTTTGACGTTGGTGAAATTAATAATTAATACATTTTAACTCGTATTCTCATAAATATGTTTTAAGTAAGTTACTGGAAAACAATTTTTAGAATTAGACAGTTCAAAGTACCTACCCAGTGACCCTTGAAAAAGTTGCAGAATCTATCATTGACGCGCGTCTTAAACGCTCAACAACCGCGCTCGGACCGGGCCCAACCGTTCCAAGACATCGCGTCTGTGAGCCGTGCTCAAGCGCTCTTCGTATAGAGATTAAAGCGTGTCACACACTAAGCAGATACGGTAAGATATTTGTTACTGAATCTGTCAATATCGCTCCCTAAACAATTCAATGAGCTAACACACACAGCGCAGATTTACCCTCACGTATCTGTTGGCTCCGACATATGGAAAGATGGTATTTATACGCAGATAAAATATTACCGTATATGCGTAGTCTGTGACGGATTTAACTTCTGTTTCTATCTGTGTTATGTCACAATGCTAAGGGAGGGCAAGTCGGCTGGCACGCGAAGGTCGTCTATACTTGGATCGACATTAGTACTATAATGGTAAAGTTTAGAACACACGATCATGCTTGTCAATTTTTAATGGGGTGCGTAGATGTACTGTTGTTTTTGGTACGTAGTTGCTTGTGCAGATAAGGGTTTATTCACACTTGTGATTTGCGAGCGAGTTCGCTGCGAATGCAAACTATTTCGACACGATCGTGCAGCGAGTTCGCCGCATCTAGAGTTATGGTGTGATTACATGACGGTAACGAAGTCTCGAAGCAGTCTTCGAGACAGCTTCGAGCAGTGTTCCGTAAATACAAGTTCTAACTTTCTCTATGTGGACTTTGGGCCTCAGGGATATGATAACATCTGCCTGGAGAGAGATCTCTCTATTGAAAGCTTTCCCAGAAAACCAAGAAAATTTTCATTTTAAAACCGTAGAATAATCGTAACGTCCTGAGATTAGAAAAAAAAATGATGTGAAGTATTTTTTTAGAACAAAAAAAAATTTAAACACTTTTCATAGATGTTAAAGACATTGCCCTAGAACTAGAAGTGTCAAGTGACGTCATCGTACTATTTTCTCTACTCAAAATAGTTGCATGATATTATAGCTACTTATGCCTTGATCACACGTACCGAGTAGAGTGGCGAGAGAGT
>BHDV01065263.1:268296-289436 GCA_005406045.1 Adoxophyes honmai | reverse complement strand
TCAGTTCAAGCGGAGAGAGGAGAGAGAGAGGAGGGAGAGGGGAGGGGGAGAGAGAAAGCGGAAGTAGGATTTTGTGTTGCAAGTTGAAAAAATAAGTTATGGGTGCGTTCGGGAATAAAGTGAAAGTGTGAGGCAGGGTTTATAGAAAGAATTGAGGAAGAGGTATATTGTAATAAATATAATGGCCAAACCAACTATTAATAAATGAACTATTCTGCCTAATAGAACTGGTAGACGTGACACGCCGGCAGCTTGGGCTTACGTGCATTAAGTGAGTTATGAAGGTACAGTAGAAGAACAATGTGTAGGAATCACTGACATTAAAATACAAAAAAATAAACTCGTGTTTACTTTCAAAAGATTCCATAATCGGACACAGCTGCAAAAGTACGACAGTATCATTCACACTACGATGCTCGCTGTTCAATTATAACTAATTTACAGTAAAAGTAAAACTTGTTAAGCCGACATAGCTTAACAGGTACCACAGCGCTACGCTACGCCGCGTAGCTCAGCTTGGCTTAGGGAATGCAACGGTTTTTTAGTGTATGAGAAACCTGTTTTGCATTCCCTAGCTTGACCGAGATAGCCGAGACAGGCGGCCAAAGAAGCTCTCTGACCGCCACAACCTTTCTCAAGGGGCTTATACAAATTAAATTATCTATGAACATCTCCAGAATTCTGTACATCTTCAAAGCAGGACTATTTCTAAGAAGCAATAAACAAGGTATGAAGCTAAAGTGGTTTTGTTTCATTAGTCAACAATAAAAGTTATCAATCTTGATGTTCCTTTCAACAGGAAAACCCACCAAGTTTATAGTCATACCCTTGACATTCACCTCAGATTAAGGTCGCACTAGGTTTGTGTCGTTGCTATTGTACTCCCGAGCCTAGCAGCGATTGAGCATGATCAGCGCGGACCAGAGGCCAAAGTCACTGTACATTGCTCGGTATGGACTCTCCTTGTAGCCGTTAACTGAAGATACTTGTCAATGTAATGGAAACTGATTACTACCCACATGTACCACTGACCGGGTCTTTACGGTAGGGCATTCTCTTATAAACATCGTAACACGATAGCCGACGCCCAAGTGTTCTATTGTTGTATTACTTGGGAAAATGTGTGTTATCTCACCGTGTCACCATAGATGGCATCGTAAGACCGTGGGAAACGATCCTTGAGCGAGATATCTCAACAATTAGCGCAAGCTTTAGGAGAAGAGTGGGAAGCAGTTAGTGCTAATCTAATTCGTTATGATTCATATGTTGTCGACCATGTTTCTTGAATACAATTTATTGTATTAAATTACCAGTAATTTGAAACATCTTGAACACTTAACTCTGCAGAAAGTAATGACCACTTTGCTGTATGATTTGACCTCAGGAAATCTCCAACTGTAAATGTGGTTTCGGTACATGCGGTGTCCAGTCAATTAGGAATTACGTTCTGAGATGTACTGATCTACTTATGTGGAAGGTTTCTCAGTAGTGATGTTTAATCGAGGAATAATTGGAGGAGTGGCAAATAATGAAACGTGAGCCCGGCGCGGAGCGTGGCTCTTGGTAATTGAGGATGGCAGTTACAATTAGTATGTTTTTTTACCTTTATTGCAAATGCGTTGTTAGTGTTACACACTTTATTATGGGAACATGTTACGTAGCTACATTTAGCATAATTGTTGGTATAAAGAATACTGTTGTCTCTGCCTACTCCGCAGGGAATAAGGCGTGACGGTTATGTATGATGTATGTATGTAAGAATAAATTTTAAGTTAAATTGGAAGACCAAGCTTTTTTTTATCCGTGAGAGGACAAATGAGTATGTGTATTGCTTAATGGAGAGTAACATCGCCGCCCACGAACACCCAATACACAAAGTTACAGGTTGCCTGCCCTTTGAGAGATAAATTCCATATATTCGTCGTCTGAGGGAAGAAGTTAAAAAAGTACGGTTTAAAAATAACATTGGCCATCTTGATTTAGCTGTCTCTATTTATTTTTTCTTAAATTATTAATAGAATTTCAATGCTTGAAGTACGCAGTTTATGTGCCTAATTAAGGTTCGGATTAAAATATTTTTTTAATTGGGCAAAAACAATTTCCTAACAGTGGGTGTTTAATTAACTTCTGGAACAAGTACGAATTCGTGAATTATATTTGCCAGGAAAACGAATATTAAATCAAACATTTTTTTAGGAAGTATCTCAGTAAAGATCTCCTATTTAAGGATACCAAGTATTTTTGCTGGCGTAATTTTGTTTTTTTATTTTCACAGAGATCTAGCTACAAAAATATTGAGCAGACAGAAACAATAAAGAAAACTAATAGAAGCGAGTGACATTGACAATAAAAATGTAAAAACCAAAAATGAACAACATCGGGCCTAAACAGAAAAGAACAATGTTAAATAGTCTTAGGGCTGATTTTTCAATCACCAGATAAAACTTATCTGTCCGATAAATGTTGGCTGTCACTTTTCTTTTATATGACGCGAAAAAAGGATAGCAATATTTTTAACTGGCAGATAAATTTATCTGGTGATTGAAAAATCGGCCCTTAACTTAACAAAACTATTGGACGAACAAAAATTTACGTCGCACGCCAAAGATTCATTAACAAGCCATCACGCTTTAGATAATTTTAATAAAACGCTGGAAACAAAGGAGTTAAACCTAATTAGACTCGGCCACGTTAATAGCTCACTCATCACCTACGATTTTCCACAGACATCGCCAAAAAGAGGCCACACTTTTATACTTATGTTTGGTAAAAAAGTGTTTGTGATTATAGTCTATAATCAAGGTCGAACGGAACGGTTTGCTAATAGATTGTAAATCTGGTAGCATTCATAGAGCAGCTGGCGTGAGGCACAGCTTCATAACTTCTATTGTTTAGGGTCCAGCCAGATCTGCTTTTGTCATTTTCTGCGGACATTTGATGAATATTTTCGGGATCGACTGTTACAATGCTCGCTCGACAGCCTTTCATTGCTTTGAGGATCAAGTTTCTATTGGGAATAAAGTTTTGAAAAGGTTTCAGAGTTTTCAGTTTTTTGATGACTAAACCTGGCTTGGAAGCCTGTTAAAGTTTAAAACGGAGTTGTTTTTTTTACAGCTATTTGGTACTTTTGCAATCAATCCACAAAACTCTTACTTTTAGAAATGTTAAGGCCGGCCACATACATTCGGAATTTTTCCGTTCGGAATCCCGAATCGGACTTTCCGAACGCAGTCAATCCATACAAAATCAATGGACCGCCACACACATTTGGAAAAATTCCGTTCGGAATTCCGAACGGAAAGCTTGCGAATGTGTGTGGCGGGCCATAGATTTTGTATGGATTGACTGCGTTCGATTTTTCGATTCGGGATTCCGAATCAGAAAAATTCCGTATGTATGTGGCCGGCCTTACTGACATTGATATCTTTAACCGAACCGAATCGACCTGCTCCGAAACAGGCGAAAACAATCCGTCCATTTTCTACCGAGAAATCCACCCATTTCCTTTTGCGCGATCGAAGGAATCACTAAGACGAACATATCCAGCAATAGTAATAATAAGAAAGAAATATGCCAATGGATGACCGAGTGGTCCGTCAATTCGTGAGGCATCGCCCATCACGATGATGCGGCAATAATATTCAAAAGTAATGCTATAGAAAGATGCTCAGCGGCTCCAGATATGATTGGGTACGTACAAATCATACGATACTGAATTTATGTAACGTTCGGCCTAACTTGGAGCAGAACTTGTGGCGTAAGCCTGACTTATTTAAATACGTGGCAGCGGGCCAACATCGCCAATATTTAGGGAAAAAGGTTTTTGCTAAATTGATGGATCTAGGAAGAAGGCTCTAAGCATGTGCGGAGGAATGACCGCGAGCGGTTTTTCATGAGGACACCGCACTAAAGGATTCGCCTCATTATTTGATTGTGGGTCATGTTATTAATGTCTTTGGAATTGGCGCTCCTACTCGTATATATGGCCGGAATTTATGTAAGCAGCACATAAATCTCCAAGCGAGCCGTTTCTAATCTCCGACGGAATTGTACTTGGAATGGAACAGAATCGACACCATGCGAGTCCTTGAGCGTAATGGCTCAATATTTAACGTTTATTGTTACCAAGATTTCATGGGCGAATTCCTTTGCTCAATAGCCAAATCGAAACTAAATAAACCTGGTGGAGATCAGAGTAGCGTAGTTGTGGGGGGTGCGCGGGGGGCGGGCCCGCGTGCGCGGCAAGGTCAGGGGCCCCTGCGCGCGCGCACTTGGCCACAAACCTTCGTACTACGCGCCTGCGTGCCTATTGACCAAAAGTGGTATTGCGGCTCGGAGCGGCTTCGCTCACGCCGGTTTCGTTTTTAGTGTACCGAACGCTAGCGGAGGCGCGATTGATGCTCGGACTCCGAGGTACCTCGTACGACCGTTTGATTCTGTATTTTTATCGAGTTTACGATTTGTTTTCTCGATGACATCATCCACGAGAACAGACGAGCGTTTCTGTCAGGAGACGCTGGCGTTCGCTTGTTTGTAAACTAGTTGGGCATACTATGGGTGTACTTGATCGCACATTGTTTGGTCAGAAGGAAACACCTGCTAGCTGTGAAAAAGTTGTGGCTGAGTGGGCATAGCTTCCAAAGAGTCTAGTTATACTCTAGAAAAAACGGCGCAAAAAGTTTGCCAGCCATCGCCATCGGTCGGTAGGTACCTTACGTGGCGTGAGAAATATCCAATTCATTTCCTAAGGTTCTAGCAATTAATATTTGCAAACGAGTCCGTCAGCCGTCTCGCTCTAGCGTATCGGATGTTGTCTGTTCTTGGAATGGGCAATTATTTAGATTTTGGTGATTTTGCATTGGAATTTGAAGCCGTCTGAGTTATTGTGGGAACTCTTGCGCCTATCCAACCCACAATCCGGTATCGCACATACTGTATTGTTTACTACGTTATTGTTATTCTAGATATTTACTTACTAGTCTTCCAAATATTATGTTAGCTGTTTGTTCCGTATCGTAGTGGAAGTATGCTCGAACCAATTGATTCCTTACCCACCATAGATTTCTTACAGTGAACGTCATTGTGACATTGCTTTGCAAAAGAAAATCTTATTACGTTTATTGTGACAAGCTTCTGCGGTGGGTTAGGAAACAGTTGGTTCGACAGTACTTGAACTGACATTGTTATTTACAGTTCAATTGTTAATTATATCTAATTTGTTGTACTCTATTCCAGAGTTTATCGCAATATGATACGGACCAAGGCCACAATTCTAGGCGAATGAGTGTAGCGTTGCAAAATCACTACTTATCCTGTTGTTGCAAAATTGAGGAAAAAATCCTAATAGTTTAGCTTCCGTTCCCCCGAAGGAGTTAGTAAAATCTGTTGTTTGTTAGTTAGTTGTTGTTGATGAATAAAATCAATTCATTACTATTTAAGATCATATATAAGTTATCTTTAACTTGGTTCGCTCTGAACCCTGCAACGCCCACATTAATGATAATTTGCATGAAGTAGATTTGAACTCCATTGTTCAATACAGTTATTAGGTAGACCTTAATAAGAAGCGATCTAGGATCAAGCCTTGAAGAAATACTGACGTCTTTCTAATTAATAACGTAATATTACAACATACTTACATGCAAACATACACTATGCCACGAAACCATAACTATTTTACGTTACTTAGCCACTTCTAGCGTATTCGTTAGGTTTTAAGCTAATAGGAATACCTAGGTAATACAATAGTGACAAGCCTTATTTCCTTCATATTTATATTACATCCTGGTATATTTAACACTAGCTTTCCGCCCGCGGCTTCGCCCGCGTGGAACTCGGTTATATTGCGGTATAAAGCACAACTATAAGAAAACTTCTCGTTTCAAACGACACACAGCGCCATCGATCTATCATCTATCGATCGATATCGATCTATCATCGATTGATATCGATCTATCAAGCAAACTATATTTTTGTTTTTCCTCGGGAACATCAATATTTTCCGGGATAAAAAGTAACCTATTATTTAATCCGGACTTCTATCTTTATGTCTGCAAAATTTCAAAGCAATCGGTTTAGTAGTTACGGCGTGAAAGCGGAACAAACAAACAAACAAACAAACAAACAAACAAACAAACTCACTTTCTGACTTATAATATTAGTAAGGATTTCTTCTTCAGTAAAAAATGTAATTCAGAATAATTTATAATCATTATTTAGTGTAAATTCAACCAAACGAGAATAAAATTTCGTCTTGTAATAAGTCATTCTTCAAATGAAAAAAACGGATGAGAATGTCTTATTCTAAGGTTGAATCGATCCTTAATCGGACTTTAAAATTCAATTAGTTTAGATAATTCTAGTCAATGTAATCGACATCGGATCCTGGAGGCACGAACATCTCGAATGTACATATATCTCTCTGATGAACTTGAGAAGTCCTAGGGCCATAATATGTGGTAAATTATGTGCCGCAGAATACCTAATAGGAACTAGTTGCTTCGGCTGAGTCACTTCCACTAACCACGCCCTTATAAATATACGGTGCGAGTATTGGACAAAACAATGTAAGATATGTCAGATCGTTAATGCTGTGACTGTTTTGTGGTATTGAATCATTCAGCTTGATCATCCACTGCTGGGCACAGGCCTCCTCTCAGCATGAGAGGGAACCGGCTACAGCTCCCACGCCGGCTCAGTGTCGTGAACCTTGCACACAACAACCAACGTTGAGTGCACGTCTGATTTTTCCTTCACCGAATAAATAGAAAATTGAGGTTTTTTTTATATGCGTGTCTGGGATTCGAACCCACGACCCTCTGTGTGAGAAGCCACCGGTCAAATCGCTAGGCTACCACAGCCTTTTGTGGCAAATATCTTATAAGTCCTTAAAGGTGTCGAAGTGGATTGATAGATATGCTTCTTTAAAAATAGACTATAAGCAACTAATAAAACAATATCCATTCTTATTTGACAAATCGTCAGGTTATACTAAAACACTCTGTATTTATTTTAAAGATCTAGTCACCTTTTACTGCCAAATCTGTATCAAAGTTCTTATCATCGCGTCCGTTTGTAGTCTTGAGTGTGTAAATGGAAACAATGATACAGACATCGGGTCAGGAACGTTCTGAAAAAAAAAAATGGTTGCCTGTAAAGTCGGTTTTACGGGCGAAGATTTTACGTGACAACGTCTTTTTCTCGGTAGAATATTTATTGATTTAAGACGTTGTCACGTCAACTCCCAATCGTGACAGCTGTCCATGTCTGCGTTTGACGTCTCACATGATACCATAGAGGCTTCGCACTATCGAAGCGCCACCTCCTTAACACTGCGGGCCTCTCTCTCGTTCGGTGACGTCATCGTAACGTTACCGAGCGTTACACTTTTTCATAAGTGACTCCCAGCCGCAACCTAATTTAAGACGTTGTCACGTCAAAAGGCAAAGAAACCAGCATGTCTCATAAATACCTAGCCACGGCCATTAGGCTACCAAATTAAACACTAAAGCACCAAAATCCGCCTTTTACTTGTAACAAAAAACGGATACGCAATATGGAATTAGGCTCCATAGGTATATCCGAAATTAGCATAAAAAGCAGATGAAATTCTAAATGCGAGCATTAAATTTATAACATGTACTTGTAAAGTGGATTATAAAGAACGCTGAATTTGAACAGGTTTAGATGGCATGAGTAGGGCCAGCCGAGGGGGTCCGAGGGACAGATTAGGGTCGTGGGCTGCGCAAGCGATGCTGAAGCGGCAGATTGCAAATCGCTGTAAGAGGTGTGCGAAAGACTCTAATAGAGAGATCTCTCTGATGAGATGATGTTCCTGGGGATCCAAGTCAACAGAGAGAAAGTTGGAAGTTGTATCTATGCGACTACGTTAGCGCGATGTAGGATCGTTTAGTTCGGCTATTCGACTAATGTAGCGCTAAGGCGCTTATTCGATGGGGATGTTTAGTCGAGTGTTACAACCGTCTCAGTCATCTGGACACTTCTGTAAAGATGGAAGAATAATTGGATTGTCTTTTAGCTATTTATTTGATTAAGAAACTTTACCTCAGAAGCACAAATCTAAGAGTACCTATAGGTAGATAATTTACATAGTTTATTCATAGAATGTCCAGAATAACGACAAGTTTCGAATATTCTAAGCTTTGTATCTTCGTAATTTTTGCCCCGATTCACAGTTTTCTGTAGTCATTATCCTTACTAAATAGTACCTGAATAATGTGTCACTGATGCTAAAACAGCCCTATACACAACTTTAGAGAAAAACGCATCATTGTTGTAAAACAGTAACAGAAAAAAGCTCTTAGCTCGGCCACTCGCTGCTGGCTACGCGTTTAAAATCTCCCACTGGACCCCACCCTACACATAAAAAGAGCCCTGACCTACCCAACGTTCCCTCAGATCAATTTTAAAGATCCAGACTGGGGTATAGCACCCTTTTGCTGTTATTGTCAGTTTCCTTGCATTTGTTGTTCAAATTGTTAGGTCTCGATCGGATGTTTTGTCTATTGAAATCATTTTGAATTATAAATCTAGTCTGGTTTGATTCTGGTTGTGGGAATTCTTGAAGAGGTTAGGAATGCTTGAGGGACAGTTTTATTTGCTGCGCATTTTATTGTGATGTCATTGCAAGGGTATAAAATTAAATAAAAGTGATCTCTCCTGTAGACATCATGATCATGACTTTGAAATTGTTAAGATTTATTTATGTGCTAGCAGCGCTAATGAAAACCTGTACCTAGTGCATTGCAGTTACATGTGCTAGCAGCTAGATAGGCGTTTCCAATTAACTGCATCTGATTTCTACTACAATTACACGCAAAAATCTCTTTAAATATCGTCATGTCCACAAAATACTGTAATTTTTGTGTACGACCCAAACCGAAGCGAGAAATTGTAGCTTATGAGCCTAAAAATGTATTAGGCGTGTTTCAGTGTTAAGTAGGTGATTTCAGTATTCCATAGACAACCTAAATGTCAAAGATATCTGAACTTTGTCAGTCATTAGTGCTTGTTCACACTCGAACCAACGGCATGGTAGAACGTTTACACTACACAATATTGATGATATGATCTTAAGTATTACCACTCTTTATGTCGATATCTTGCTTGGATTATTTAGTACTTTACATGGGTATTGTTTTTGCTTTCTGTTCAGCACTAATGAAAATCTGTAGGATACTTACATGTTGGTAACTCGATCCATTGAAGATGAATAATGAATATTGCCATTCCTCGCAACTTTCAAGATGATTGGCAAAGCTGACGTTCTATAGTAACTTCTAACATTACTGATATATCCAAAGAAGAATACATATTTAACACAAGAAGATTTCTCATCTCTGTAATATCTCAAGTTGTTGTATGACGTTTTGTTGGCCTAATCAACACAACACAACGCGACCAGTTTTCAAAAAGCATTGAGTACAGTCCTTTGTATGAGAGTACCCTTGTTTGTCGATGCCATGTACAAGAGAATCAAATTGAGATTTCACGCTCTGAACGAATTAAAACGATCCTATCAAATACTATTTGATGAAAGGATGTTCTATACAAAGCACATTAAACTGATGTGTTACAAATACTTGTTACAAACATTACGAGCGATTCCCTGCGGGGTAGGCAGACGACAGAGAGATATTCGCTTCTGTTCAGGCATACTTCGCTCGCTTCATTCGTGATCATCCCTCGCGTCATACATGCTCTTGGTTTCCGGTACTTCTAATTTAGCCTCTTTACAAAACGATCTGGTCGTTATACGTTCTTCGAGGGCGCCATCACCGGACCTGCCCTAACTTGTAAATTTGCTTGCATATCCTTGTTTTATTAATTCTCTCCACGTGCACCAATGCAATTTCTTTCTCTATCCTGATTACAATTTTCTCTTCCAGACCACACTTCTGTCTAATTCCGCTATTACGCACCCTGTCAGCAAGTGTAATACTTAATATGCCACTCATCGCATGAACGTATCTCAACCGCATTTATTCGTCTTTGGTGTATCGAGCCGACGCCAAACATGAATGATTTAGGCAATAAGGGAGGAGACTGAAGAGCAAATGCCATAAGTCCACCCGTGGCTTAGAAACAAGCTTAGGAATTCAAGGACGTTTCCGACACACTTCCATTCATCCTGCGCCTGGGCAAGGGATGGGGTGCAACGCTTATATCGATAATTGATTTTTATGAGTATACTGTGTATTATAGACATTATAGTTAGTATAAGCATATAACTACGATGAGACTCACTAGAGAAATAAAAAGAATATGTACCGACTAAATTTTTCGCGCAAAGTAGACTATTACTGTCACTGTCTAACTAGAGGCGTCAGAAAATGACAGGACATCGCGTATCATAGTTTTTAGTCGCGGTTTCCATAAAGATTTACTTTAATTAAATATCGTTCTAACACTTACTCAAAACACACTTACTTGTGTGGTGTCGGAGTGGGTACGTTTCTCTATTTCTTCCGTGGATGTCGTAAAAGGCGACTAATGGAATAGGTAAGGTTTAGGTATGCTTGGCGACAGGCTAGCAACCAGTCACTATTACACCTCTGTATGCTTGATTGTATGTATGTATGTAAGTAGTAATAATTTTATGAATGATGTCGCCATCCATAAGCCGCTTAATTCGTTTGCTGCAGACGCTAAGGTGGTAAAAACAGCTCGTAGATGTTACAATGTTGCATTTTATTACTCTTGAGATTAGATCCTGGAGATTTTATTAGCTAAGATACTTGGTAAATGACGCTAGATTAAATACTTACTTTTACAGTCAAAGACCTTGATTCCTAAGCCTCTTTGCACCTTTTGGCACTTTTGGCAGCATATCACTGACGTCTCTATAGTTATTAGTCTATACTCGGTTTATTTTAAGATTTGAAATTTTAACGGAAAAAATTGATTTTTTCTCTGGAATCCAAAGGTAATAATCTAGCTAGATATAATTAGCACAATAACAGTTCTTAGTGTTGGTTACAATTATTTTGAATTTTCCTAAAAATGCGTGAGCTTTTGACAGTTGTTGACATTCAAATCTTGAAATAAACGGAGTATAGTTACACAGAGACGGGGTAGAATCTCTCACACGCGCATCTCTACTCGCGCCTTGCTCCCGTCTGCTCATACTTTTGGGATTTATCGACACCACCCCATCCCTACTCGAGTGCAAGACAGATGGAATGGTCCCATACAAATCGTCGGTGAATCTGGTTAGACGAGTATGTTCCGACCATACTTTTGTTATTAGAAATCGGCCAAGCGCGAACACTCCGGGGATGGAACAGGTTTAAAGCTGGTTTGGAATAACACCGCTCCATTTCTTTCGCGGATGTCGTATGTGGCAACTAAGGATATTTACGCGAAATTCGTATGTTTTAGGACCTGTCAATATTATTCCTCTTTTATTTAAACTGGAACGTAAAAAATACGCTAAAAAGTGACTACGTTACGTGAGATAGCCATAGTTTTGTGTATGTCGAGCGTTTCGTGCCTGCCCTATTTAAAAAAAAAATTGACTCGAATATCGAGAATTTCCTTCCTTGTTTTACATCATGCAGCAAGGGGGAAATTAAAAGTTCATATTTCTTACAGAACAGGGAAAATAAACTAAATACTTAAATGCCTCAGAGTTGAACCTAATGTGCATTTCAGTTAATTTCACGGACATTACGAGTATTTGGCAAAGTATAGGTAGATATACTTTTTACATGTTTACAGAAAATAAGTTTTATGAATATCCTTTGCCGTAGGTATTCTTTAAATAGGTACGTAGGTACAAATTTACATAAATATCATGCCTGGTTTCTCAAACGGAGTAGGGAGAGCACTCGAAACGTTACGTAAACCAAAACCACGACTCTCCCGTTTCGCACAATTTAAGGTTTCAAATATGAAAGAGTTGCTGTTGCGACATCTACGGAAGAAAAATTCTGCGGAGTAATTTTAAACCACATCACACGGCGTTGTAAATAAGTTGGTAAAAATGTTAAGCGCCATATTCGGAAAATTGTGTGGTGTCGGGTTTAGAACAATACCTCTCCATTTCTTCCATGAATGTCGTAAGAAGCGAATGAGGAAAATAGATAAAAGTATACTTTAGGCGTTATAACAGTTCCTGGCCTAGATGGCCAACCCTTATAAGTAAGACAAATATCCCAGCCTCAAGTCTGATCCGCCGTTCAAACTTTTGTGCTTTACGTTCGGCCGATTTCAGGCACATTTACATAAATCTTCGATAAAAGGAAATTCTTGCCCTTTAAAATTTAAAAAAATATGTATATGACCAGGGATACACTAGAGGACATTAATGAAAATGTTGCTAGACATTGAGCGTTCTCCTAACGCCGCGGCGATACATTTCGCAAGACATTTGTTGTTATTTCTGTTGTTTTGTATTAGATTGATAGTAACACGACAAAATCTACTAAACAATTGAAAAAGACATCGATAATGCGCGTGATCCCGTAAAACCTTCCTGTAGTTAGATAAAGGGGAAAACATTCACAGTCACAATCGGATTAAAATTAGTTTAGATAAATGTAATCCAGCCATTAACGTTATCAGAGCTCGTCTTCACAGGTATTACAATAATAGCCAGTTCCCAACTTATCCTGTTATTACCTGTAGCTATTATCCCACTTCTGAAAAGTGTGGACCGAGTTCCGTAACGACCGTACTTGGGAACGATTTCATTGGTTCTGTTATTGTTTCCTGGAGACTGAATATCGAGGTTTTACTAGTATATTTGGATCATCAGCCTATATACGTCCCACTGCAGGGCACAGGCCTCCTCTCAGTATGAGAGGGCTTGGGCTATAGTTCCCACGCGGGCCCAGTGCGGATTGGGAACTTCACACCCAACATTGAATTGCTTCGTCGCTGTGTGCAGGTTTCCTCACGATGTTTTCCTTCACCGAAAATCTCGTGGTAAATATTCGATATCGCACATAAATCCCGAAAAATTCAGAGGTGCGAGCCCGGGGTGTGAACCCACGACCCTCTGCTTGAGAGGCCGCAGGTCGAACCGCTGGGCTACCACGGCTCAAGTATATTTGGATGATAAGTGGAAAATACGTTTTCCCAAATGGTGTAGATTGAGGACATTAAACGTTTCATAGATAAAACCACGACTTTCAGGCTTCATAGCTTCTTCTAGCATAATAGTAGGTTTAAAAAACAGATGAAGGAGTAACAGAGTGACAGGTCGCTAGCAAAAGGATGTGTTGTTTTGGACATAAGCAGAGATAGAAAGAAACAAGGGTGTTTAACCAAATTACCAGGGAAGTGTGTTCTTGTGTTGTGGAAGGGCGCCCTCGAAGAACGTCGATGTGAAAAGAGGCCAAATTTGGCCTTCTCATTAGAAGTACCCGAAACCGATACAGCATTATGAAAGGGATGAATGTGAGCAGAGAAGTATGCTAGAATAGAAGCGAATGACGGTTTGTTGTATCCTTGTAGACCGTGGGCCCATGTAGTAAAATATATGGGTCATCTGAACCACCAGGTGACCTATCTAGAACGACATAAGGGCATAAAATAATAAGATTCAGCACTATGCCGTCACTTGTAAGCTGTCCAACTGAGTGCAGTTGAGAATTCAAAATTACAATCCTCGATTATTTCCTCTTGTCGCATGATTTTTGTACGGGGTTGCGGAATAATGGATTAGAACTGGTATTGGAATAGTATGAAACTGGTGCCGTAAAAAAACAAACGGCCAAATTTATCCTGGGAATAGTCGGAAAATGAAAAGAAAATCTGACCCTGTGGCTTACCATTTTATTCGGCACCAGTTTCATACTATTTCAATACCAGTTCTAATCCATTATTCCGCAACCCCGTACAAGTGAAATAAAAAAAAAACTTGCGACAAGAGGAAATAATCGAGGGTTGTAATTTTGAATTCTCAACTGCACTCAGTTGGACAGCTCACAAGTGACGGCATAGTGCTGAATCTTATTGTTTTATGCTCTAATATCGTTCTAGATAGGTCTCCTGGTGGTTCAGATGACCCATGGTTTTTCTAAGACGGGCCAGTAGTCTATTGTATCTGCCTCCCGCCCAGGGAAAAAAGCAAGATGCTTTTATTTATGAGGTAGCTGGCCTGTTGCCTAAAGCATACCTAGACCTATTGTCTTGTCGCCTCTTACGATATCCACGGAAGAAATGGAGAGGTGTTATTCACGACACCACACGGAAACTAAAAGTAGCTGCAAAGCGTGATATAATCATAATCATGGTTTTGTCTATGTCACGTTTCGAGTGCTCTGCCTACCCCATTTGGGAACACAGGCGTGATTGTATGTACATATGTATGTATGCAAAACGTTTACGCCGTGGCTAGTATGATGACTGTAAACTCTTAGTGTTTTAGAGTGAACGCGCGGTGGCAGCCTAGACAATCTACTCTAAAGTACTCAAAACACGAAACCAAAATTAGCACCAGTCTGGCGTAAGTCTTTACGTAACATGAGATATTTTTAATGCGGCAGGCAAACATTGGTTGTGGATTAATTCAAGTCTGTTTGGAACCCATCGCGCGAGGCCTCGGCCAATGAACTCGGCAAAGAATAGTTATTACAAGCTAGACGGGCTTTCGTGTGGGCCGGATTGTACCTTCGTCGGTGTGACGTTGCCACTGTTGCCAGTAAAGAGTAAGTCCTAGTTTTTAGAGCTCGACTCATTTTCGGGACTTCAGGCTTAAAAGCTTTTATAGTCTTGAGTCGTGAGTCGAATCGACTCATTTTCGAGACTTCGGACTTAATAGGATTTATAGTCTAGAGTCGTGAGTCGAATTGAGATTTATATGAAGACTCGAGTCGAGTTTTCTGTAGTTGTTTTTGAGCTTTGAATTATTATAGCATAAATTAAGACTAAGAAAAAATGAGTTCAAATTATATTTACTTGTTCAAAAAGCCCTAAACGCACTGACATCGGAAGTGGGGCGATGCGGCGCGGTGGGGTGACGGTATCGGTTGTAATATTTGAAATTGTACGAAAAAGGGCGCATAGAGCACTGGCCGGGAAAAAGCGTTTCGGTCGTACCGGCATGCCACTGCGCCGCCAGAATCTTTACCAAAACTTCGCAAGACTAGGCGAGTGTGCGGGATTGCCATGTGATTGAAGTATCGGATACTAATGATTTAGAATATATTTTGCGGATGGTAGGATCTCGTGAAAATATGTAAAGTTTCGTCTGCTATACATACACAACAAGTCGTCATGTCTATGTTGAAAATGTCTAACCAGAACATTCATCAATATCTTGAAATGATAGGAAAGTCACGCTTTTGTACTATCCCAATGTGACACTATAGTGTATAAACCATTTTCAGCTCTCCAGAAAATGTGTACCTATGTTACCAATAACTTAACAGACATGTGTCGGCACTGTTAAATATTGTTGGCGCTGGAGGAATCACGGAACGTGTGGCTCGTCTTGTTGGTATAGTGTTCCGTTTCACTATTTTGTTAGCGTTAATATCAGACGTATCAAAGTGAGTGAATCTCTTAGACATGTTTAGACTTTACCTAAACGATGTCAGGGTGTGTTTGTGGTTGTCGTGACCCAGAAACTCCACGGGGTGTTAGTTTTCCAGGAATTAAAGAAACAGTTCGTCGTATAGTGAAAATTAGTTGGTTAATTATTCTTGTTACCTTACCATAACGTCTTAATTCGATTAAATTAAGATCCTAAATTGAACTGCGTCGTTATTACGTTTTTTGTACCACGATGATACCTACTGTTATTATGACAGACGATTTAGTTTAGGTACTAAAACAGCTGCTAAGCAA
The DNA here is from genome assembly GCA_005406045.1 of Adoxophyes honmai. Classification (NCBI taxonomy): domain Eukaryota; kingdom Metazoa; phylum Arthropoda; class Insecta; order Lepidoptera; family Tortricidae; genus Adoxophyes; species Adoxophyes honmai. Next base: position 273,620 of record BHDV01065263.1, on the reverse strand, counting down.
TTGCCCCCACGATAAGTTGTTAAATATATGGGTTGGGTTTGAATCAGTAATTCGCTGCAAAGCGGCCGAAACGTCGAGGTAATTCTCATTCATGATTAAGTACCACGTAATAAATATGAATCAGTGATTTTTATACAACATTGACAACACCTAAAGGCATTAGATATTGGTAAGTAGGTTTCCGTGAAACACCCCAAAGGTAAGCTATGTTTAAACGTACGTGGGAGTTTTCAGAGATGATTTATTTATGAATCATTACGTTCTGAGAAATTTACGAAGAACAAAAACGTAATAAAAGCCTGACTTAAGATACAATGTCAAACAAAAATAGGCCTCATGTACGTAGGTTCTTGTGATAAATTAAGTAATTCAAATACGTTTATGTCATGTATTTGACTACGCGCTTTCTGACAATGCTTAAACACTAAAAACTTAGTTCAAAATAAATAAAATTAATTAATATTATGGGGCTGTTCATACCAATTGATCCAGTCCCAAAATAGGTAAATCTGCCATGGAAACTAGGCAACGAACAAACAAACTTATATGCCATCAACATGATAATACGCATATACAAGACTCGAGAACAAACATACGTAATCATCACAAAAATATCTATCCCGACCGGGAATTGGACCAGGGACTCAAGTTCCGTAGTCATAGTCTCTAACCACTGAACTGAATAAAAATATGCTGATTAATAGTTAAAGTTACAAACGGACCACCACCACGGGGTGTCTGAAAAATCATTGTTGCCTTTTTAGATAGCAATATCAAACCAATTCAATCCTAATGAAAAACAGGGATATCTCACGTCTGAAATCGAGTTTAGCTCGACGTGTTTCTGGCTGTACTAGCCCTTCTGGGATCTTCACTGGGACCGCTCTATTCGCGCGACTGTTATTCCAAAAGTCGACACCACACGGGCAAATCCTTACTAATATTATAAATCGGAAAGTGAGTTTGTTTGTTTGTTCCGCTTTCACGCCGTAACTACTGAACCGATTGCTTTGAAATTTTGCAGACGTAAAGTTAGAAGTCCGGATTAAATAATAGGGTACTTTTTATCTCAGAAAAAATTATATTTCCGAGGAAAAAAAAATTGGTTGCTTGATGGATGGATTTGAGATGGCGCTGTGATTCCAAATTCCACGCGGGCGAAGCCCTAAGTAAGAAATAAACTGTTGCTACAAAATGAAATATAAGAGGCATTTGCTTCACGTTCTGCAATCTTCGGTTTATATTAGATTTTTTATCAATTTCGAAAGTCCCATGTCTTTATTAATTCAATAAACCGCCCCGCCTGGAGACTTCGCCCTTCAAACTCTATCGATTTCGCATTCGTATCGCAATAACACTCCATAGCACGCTTTATCGCCCGTCCAAAGGAGCACATAAACGCGAATAGCTGGCAATAACATTTTAACCTTCTTAAAAAAAAAACGTACTCGGAAAAAATGTTGTTCGAATTTTTTTAAGGTGTTTAATATTTTTTACTGAAAACATATTCGAATATTCGTTTTACATAAAATATTAAAAGTAACAAGAAGAGGCTATATTTAACCTAAATAAAATAAAATAAAAAGATCGTGGCATAGTGCCCAAAAGGTTGGCAACGTCCCCCGTTTTAACAGCTATTAATGCTAATTCTTTTGGAAAAGTAGTCGCTAGTTGCAACGGTCAGGCGCTTTTTCATACCTTAAAAAAATGTGACGCCAGGACTTAGACTGAGTTTTATATATAAAACAAATAACATCAGGTCTATAAAGCCATGAAAACATTAATTTTCGATGCACTTTATCAATGAACGTCTTGCCATAACTTATCGTATCTTATCAACCGATAGATAATAGTCTGCTGCACTCAATTTCAATGTCAACACAACAAGCATTAGCTGCATAAATTCGAAGTCCTCCCCACAGACTTATATCGAAATAGATACCGCGAGTTCCTGTATTTGTATGAAAACATTGAAAACCAAGCATGCCTCTTTTTCTCTACCTACTGTAACGTCACATGACCGCTTTAGTGATAGGAATTGACAGTTGGAGTGAAACCGATTCAAAGGTGACGCCGCCTCATTCAACTTGTCCTCTCTCTAGGCAGTTAAACCTAATATAAATAAACCTTATTAGGTTTATTAATATGGTACAAATCTAAATGAAATCGCGTCAAAGGAAGAGCATTGCTTACCTTGAGACATCTATTTCGATATAAGTCTGTGGTCCTCTCCGAGGCAAAACTAACGATTCGCACATCTGTCGCGTCTGCGCCAAACCATCATGGCCGAAACGTCATACCCGTAAACGTTTGGAAGTATTTTTTCTGGCATCTTACGCACAGTGTTAGGCCGGCTGACCTTGTGGTGTAAGTCAGTTGCGTTCGGGAGTCGCCGACGCCAGCGCTCCGGTGTGACGCGGCATTGTTTTTAATTTGGCCGGGTAAGGAGGCGCGCTGGGTAAGGGCACGATGATAAAATTTCACAGTTCGCGCGAAAACTATTGGGCTTAGGGTTGTCATGCGTCAGGATTTGGATGCCAGGATTTTTAGTTACAATATCGTAATTAAAAAAAAGTGAAGTACTGAGTAAACAAACATTCATAAATAAAAAAAGTCATTCATAAATTAGTTTTCGTATTTGTGTTTACCTATATTGCTGTTCCTCTCTACTGCTCAAAGGTTGGCTGGCAGAGATCCCTTTTTGGGTAAGTCAGCCATTGTACTATATAATTTTTATTTGCGACTTACGTGTCTGTAGATTATCATCTGTTTGTACAATAAAGAGTTTTTTACTATAAAAAGTTCTGTGTCACTTAGCGGTACTGAAATCACTTTTTTAATTGTGGTTTTAATTAGGTACCTCAATGTTTCAGTGACTGTCAATTCGTGACCACAGTCGCTGTAACGCGGCCGAAAGCCATAAAGAATAGTTATTAGTTCCCGCTAATTGAATAATATTGTGTGAGATTCACGAAAGTTTAAAATATTAAAAAAAAAGCCACAGTTTCAGCCAGGGTCAGTTATACATACATACATACAATCACGCCTGTGTTCCCGAACGGGGTAGGCAGAGCATACGAAACGTGACATAGACAAAACCATGATTATGACTATATCACGCTTTGCAGCCACTTCTTGCAAAGTTTTAGGTTTGCAAAGATGGAAGAGGTAGAATAGTGTCAGGTTGCTAGCCTGTCGCCTAAAACATACCAAAACCTATTTTCCTTGGTCGCCTCTTACGACAGGTCAGTTGTACAGTCAAGTAAATTGATACCTGTGCCACTTTGAACCTTTTCATAGTGAGTTTCATATTGCTTTGATTAGTAGAAAGTGTGGTATGTCATAGTGACATTTCTTGTGAAAAGGTACAAAGTGGCACAGTAATCAATTTCCTTGACTGTACTGTTGAATAAGTCGATTAGACGCGTTAAAGCTGAAGAGATATATTTTGTTTTGCTGCTTTCTGAATAGCGCGCTGACAGTTTCCACGAAACTCTGAATGGAAATTCCTGGAACCTGTCAGCGCGCCATTCAGACAATTTATTGCTCCACAGACTCGATCGCACAAAACACTGTCGTCTGCGCTGCGCCTAAAACACAATGTTTTATCTTGTCACCAGAAATGACAGGATTTATATGGTCAAGCCAAGAATGTTTCAGGAAATAAATGTACTTGGGAGAAAATATACCGAGCTACCCCCGTTTTTCACATTCAATGTTTTATTTTTGTATTATGGGTAGGTATGTTAATGGTAACTGGTAACCAATAAATGTCAAATACTAGCAGGCTCGGCTTATTTGTTCCCAAGTGTATTTATTTCTCAATGAAAATTATGAATTATTCATAGTATGCCAATCAACAATGTATAAAGGAATTGATTAAGAGCTGGTATTGGAACCGTCTGGTGATCTCTTCCCAACTTCAACATCTTCACAAATTCCTCAACGCATTTTTTTTCTTTGGGGGTAGTTTGGGGGCGTCCATAAATTACGTGAGGTGTTTTAGGGGGGGAGGGGGTCGAGTCAAATCTCACCTAATCTCACGTTGGGGGGAGGGGGTCACGGCAAATAAAACGCAATTTTTTTCTTGTTTGACACGACCAAAAAAACTACTATTTTTGTCCATTTCATCCAGATGCCTAAGGTCTTAAAAACCGAAGTGAGGATGTGGATGGCGCTTTCCATTTGACACTTCATGAGTGTATCCGAACGAAGAAAAATTTGAGTTCTTTTTAAAGAAAGTTACTTCATTCATTTTTTTTTGTCAAATAAATATGTTTTTTTTTGCAATAACAATCCAACGCGTTTACATAACAAAACCACATTTAGAAAAATCTCACGTGAGATTTAGGGGTGGGGGAGGGGGTTGACTAAAATCTCACGAAATCTCACCAGGGGGGGGGGAGCGAGGGTCAGAAAATTGAAAAAAACACCTCACGTAATTTATGAACGCTCCCTTTCTGATGCATCGTCTGTGACATTGAACATTAAACTACCGTGAGACTCCGTTCTTATAAAATACACGGATAACTCACGTTTCATCATCTATTCTGTGACATACCCTCAGAGTGTTCACTAGGAACTTACAAAGTTACAAAAAGTGATAAGAGATGGCGCTTTTAGTATAAAGAAAAATAATCTATGATTCCAACTTTCGTAATTACTTTTCACGACTTATTAATAGTATGCAGATCAGAATTCTATCACTGTTACATCTGTATCTCTTTGATCTGTTTTTATACCTAAAATTATGCTAGAAGTGGTTACGAATCGAGAAATAGTCACGGTTTTATTCTATGTACAGTTTAGAATGCTCTGCCATAGCTTGAGATCATAGGCGTGATTTTATGTAAACTATATATGTATTTAAATCAACATAGTGATAACGCATAGAGAAATTGGTTAAGAGGTGGGATCTGAACCCATAACCTTGGTAATCCGTACCATTAATATTTATATTCGGCAACCCTTGTTGGACTAAAGATGTTCAATTAGAAGATGTAAATTGGCTTGGCGGTTGGCGTTAGATTTACTGTGATTGTAATATTGCCTAAAGCCTCCATCACACAGAACGGGGCGTTAGCGTGGCGTGATTTTCGCGGGCCCTTGGCGTCTCGCGTCCCGCCCCGCCACGCTAATGCCTCCCCCACACTAACTGGTCGAGGAGCACAGCGCAATTCGAGCGTTAACCCGCTGCTACCTATCTCTGTCGCACGTTGCAGTAATATTAATAATAATAATCCTCAGTAACAGACCGGACATTACACTTACCGTAAAATCCACGAACACTACCTTCCTCATAGACATCGCCGTACCCAACACAC
>BHDV01065263.1:231619-258066 GCA_005406045.1 Adoxophyes honmai | reverse complement strand
GGAAGAGGTACAAATTTTATTACAAATAGTACCAAATAGTACAAATTTGGTACTAAATACTGCAATATGAATTGACTAAATCCAGATCGCGGTCCCGCCATTATAACGCTAACCTCAAGCAGAGGGTCGTGTCAAACCCCGGGCTCGCACCTCTGAATTTTTCGGAATTTATGTGCGATATCGAATTTGATATTTTTATCACGAGCTATTCGGTGAAGGAAAACATGGTGAGGAAACCTACACACAGCGACGAAGTAATTCAACGCTGTCTGTGAAGTTCCCAATCCGCAGTGGGCCCGCGTGGGAACTATAGCCCAAGCCCTCTCATACTGAGAGGAGGCCTGTGCCCTGTAGTGGGACGTATATAGGCTGATGATGATGATGATGAGACGTATTTTGTTAAGTTCGTTAAGTTCGATTATGAAGGTGTAATCTGTCATATGCTGTCAAAAGTAAATACAACCGCGGGTTGGCGTCATAGGCGTGTATATAAACATAACTACTTATGTAAAATAGACAAGCACGTGTAAAATTATAAACATGTTTATTATCTAAATACATTTTACACACGCGTGTACAAAATAGTTAGAAAAAATGAGACAAGTTTAAAAGTAACTGTGGTTCAACATTTTCGTTGGCGACCCTCCTAGGCATAACAAGCTGACAGCGGAAGCGTGATGGATCCGTCTGTAATACTAGAAATTATACGAAAGAGTGCGTACAAAGCACCGGCCGGGAACATTCCTTCCGTGGATGTCATTAGAGGCGACTGAGGACTAAGAGGCGACTCCGGAATAGATCTTTTTTGGCCCCATAGGTCTATCAGGAAAAACTATTAGGTATAATAATTTTAAACAAAAAAAAACCGACTTCATATTAGCAATATTTTGAAAGTATTCTGTTTACTGAATATAAATTCTTGACTTCATCAACAAATTACCGAAAACACCGTACACCTTCCATACAAAATTTGGAGAGTTCCCTCGATTTCTCCAAGATTTCATCCTCAGATCCTGGTTTCGTGCCAATGGGACCAATTTCGAGTTATACCCTTTCGATTAAAAACAAAATTGTAAATCGGTTCACGGGTTTCCGAGATATCGAGTATGAACATACACACAAAAAAAAGGAAAAATAAATAGGTCGAATTGAGAACCTCCTCCTTCTTTTGAAGTCGGTTAAAAATGACTAGAAAGGGATATTGGCTAGAAGGAAAATTGAAATTGAAGAGATGAGTTATTACCAACGTACCTTACCTATAATAATGTCGATATGAAAAAAAGCCGAAAATGATTATTATCTAAGAAGTATTCCGTTTATGTACAGTTTGCTAGTATTGATCAAATATCGGATGACCAAATTTAAAAAATTACTTAAAGCTGGGAGTCGGCGTGCTGCCCGTTTGTGGCGTGCCGGGAAGCGGTCGCATGCCATTCGAAGGAATATACGAGATGTAAAGAACTTCTTATACAGATCCAAAGCACGTGTATGGTAAACTTACTGTTCCATCTAATACATGTCCGGAAAAATACAGAACACGTATTAATAATTTTGTGGGTGTTATTAAGTTCGCTTTGATCTTCCTGTGTAATGTTATGGTTAGATTAGCGATCGCACAAGCGTGGTAACATCTGAAGACAACTTTGTCGTAATGATGAATAATGCGTCGTATAAACGGAGGAATAATATCCTCGATCAAAATACAACATAAGCAATGGGAATACGAGGAAATTTGTACCATAACTTACGGAAGATTGCGCTGATAAATTCTTAGAAAGTCGTCCTTTGTTTTAGTTTGGACATCGATCACAAATTAGAAAATTAGTCACTCAAAATAGTTGCCATACTCAAGTATTTTACGTCAAATAAGGGGGCGTCCATAAATTACGTGAGGTGTTTTTAGGGTTCCGTACCTCAAAAGGAAAAAACGGAACCCTTATAGGATCACTTTGTTGTCCGTCTGTCCGTCCGTCCGTCCGTCCGTCCGTCTGTCAAGATCCTTTTTCTCAGGAACGCGTGGAGGTATGAAGCTGAAATTTATATCAATTACTCAGGTCTACTGTCTCTTGAAGCTGTGAAAAAATCAAACTTCTAAGCCAACGCAATCAAAAGATACAGCCGTTTATGCCGCAAATTTTCGACACTTGCAAGGGAATCAAAACCTACAGGGTGCTTCCCGTGAACTCAGAATCTTGAAATTTGGTACGAAGCAACGTCTTATAGCATAGATAAAGGAAAAATTACGAAAACCATAAATTTTTAGTTACATCACATAATATATTTTTTTTAATAATTTTAAACTTACTACCCATTTCCTCATAAACGCGTAGAGGTATTAAATTGAAATTCATACCAAATACTCAAGTCTTTAAGCTGTAACAAAATCAAACTTCTATGTCAACGCAATCAAAAGAAACAGCAATTTAAGCTGCATATTTTGAAACTCGCAAGTACTCGCAAGGGAATCAAAACCTAAAGGGTACTTCCAGTCGACCTAGAATCTTGAAATTTGGCATGAAGCAACGTTTTATAGCACACATAAAGGAAAAAACCGAAAACCTTAAATTTTTAGTTAGATTACAAAATATATATTTTTTAATAAATATAAACTTATTACTCGATTGTCGTAATGAACGAGCTTTGTAAACCTTGCAGGTTTGTACGGAACCCTCGGTGCGCGAGTCCGACTCGCACTTGGCCGGTTTTTTTACATTTTTTTACCCTCCCTCCCCCCTGGTGAGATGTCGTGAGATTTTATTTGAACAATCTCACGTGAGATTTTTCAAAACGGGGTTTCTTACGTAAACGCGTTGGATTGTTATTGCAACAAGAAAAACAATAATTTGAAAAGAAAATAATTTTAAACAAAAAAAAACCGACTTCAAATTAGCTTTATCCTGAAAGGAAACTTCTGTTTATGTACATATTTACTAAAGGTCAGGTAGGTATACATAGCTCTCAGCAGATTCAAGGCTTTAGAATGAATAGCACTATCTGATTTAGAACCCTCTAAACTGTTAAGTAAACCCCACGATGAACGAGCATTAGCAGAAATGCAACGCTTGAGAAGCAGCAGGCCTGGCTAATTACGAAACTATAATTTTCAGTCTGCAGGTGCATTCAGTATCGAAAAAAATATCCTTTAACTCCTAAAAATTAAGGAGTTGACCTTTCATCATCAGCTCAGTCATTTTTTTTTACTGCCAAGCGAAAAATGTACTAAAAACATTACCTGTGCCTATAAAATTTGAGGGTTGCCCTCGATTTCCCTCATATTCCATCATCAGGTCAAGATATGCTGACAATCGGACGACCTGGAAACTATACCCTTTCAGACAAAAAAAGAATTTTTCAAATCGGTCCAGGCGTCTTCGAGTTATCAGCGTATACATATAAAAATACTCTCCATTTCTTCCGTGGATGTCGCAAGAGGCGACTAAGGACATAGGTTAAAGTAAATTTTAGGCGACAGGCTATGAGGCTAGCAACCTGTCACTATTATACCTGCTAATTCAAAACCTTCAAAAAATGTGCTAGAAGTGGCCACGAAGCGTGTCATAGACATAGTTTTGTCTATGTAGCGTTTTGTGTGCTCTGCCTACCACATTTAAGAATACAGGCGTGATTGTATGTACAATTTGTACATACTTACATGCCTACATACAATCACAAGTACAAATGTAAATTTGGACTAAAATGCCCGAATGCCCGTTGATTTTTTTTTAAGGATAATTCAAAAACTACTAGTTAGATCTTGATGAAATTAAAATGGAACCAATGGGAAGCCATTTCCAATCAAACAAAAAAAAATCATCGAAATCGGTCCACCCTTTTAGAAGTTCTGAGGTAACATACATAAAAAATAAAAATGATAAAAAAAAATACAGCCGAATTTAATACCTCTTTTTTTGAAGTCGGTTAAAAAATGAAAGACGTAACTTCAAAAAATGTTACACTTTAAACTACCGTGAGACTCACTCATCTTATAAATTACGGATAACTCACGTTACGGCTGATGCTGCCAACTACGAATTAGCCCGAAACATGTAGCTAAACTCGATTTAAAACGTGAGTTATCCGTAATTTATAAGATGTTCAAAAAAAGTCTTTAATTTTTCTTTTTCCGGATACACTCATGATCATGAAGACAAGTGTCAAATATAGCACCATCCACACGTCGGGTTTTAAAACCTTATTAAATGGACTAAAATAGTAGTTTTTTTGTTTCAAACAAGGAAAAAATTTGATGAGATTTTACTCAACCCCCTCCCCCCCTTATATACCTCACGTAATTTATGGACGCCCCCTAAGTAGGTTCTACACTTACGTCAGTCTGTAAGCTATACATTAATGTATGAAGTCTGTTTACACAAATAGAGTTATATTATAGCACATGAAACATTAGACAAAACCATGATTATTTCACGTTTCGTAGCAATTTTTAGAATACTTTTAGGTTTTATGTTAGACAAAAAATGTATAGGAGGTATTATAATTTTATTTCCTTAGAGGCTTCTTATTATATCCAAGGAAAAAATGGAGAAGTGCTATTCTCAACCCCACGCAACACGCTAAGAGCAATAAACTACAATCGGTCTGTAAGCAGAGTTAAGCAGGGTTGCTTGCTCTGTTAAATAAAAAGTAACCGTTAAGAGGATAGAAGTCGCACCACTTCTCCGTACAAACGTAGTTCCCTGTTTTCTTCGTGAATAATGACATTAGAGCAATTTTTTTTTTACATTGTATTTGTTGTGGCTATGCCCCTATGATTTGCTTTTTTCGATATTCTAAATAAAAAAAATAAAAAAATTTGAAAATCGATAAAAGCAAATCGTAGGGGCATAGCCACAACAGATACAAATTTAATTGTAAAAAATTTTTTGCTCTAATGTCATTATTCACGGAGAAAACAGGGGACTACGTTTGTATGGAGAAGTGGCGCGACTCCTATCCTCTTAAGTTATTTAAGTATAATCATAACCCGTTAGGTCGGGTTTAGAAATGCACATTTGCATTTCTTTCGTGGATGTTGTAAAAAGCGACTAAGGTAAATACCTAACCTCTTTTATTTAACTTTAACCTGAAACTGCGAAGGCTACAATTGAAGTTGGTATTTTGTCTATGAATCTCTTCGTGTGCTGGCTTACCGCATTTGAGATTACAGGCATGACGTGTGATCAAAACGTACATAACCTCGTTACCAACGAAAGAACAATACATTATTCAGCCTGAAATGATGAAGCACCACTTACCTCCCATAAATACTTAACCGAGCGGATTTATCTTGTCTAAAACTAACTACGGTTTAACACGCCCGGAAAAATCGCCCAAGACGTTCTCGTTTAGAGGAACATACACTGGAGTAGCCGCTCGTTACCACTCTGCCATGAGCAATGAGTATGCACCTGTAAAGGCGCGTGCGTGAAACTTTAAATTCGATTTATTATGTGAGTTATCTGTATATTTTTCAAGACTAGCGTCACGGTAGTTTAATGGTCACTTTAATATACATATATACATACATACAGTCACGCCTCTTTCCCACAGGGGTAGGCAGAAATCACTTTGTATTTAACAATAATATGAGCCCCATGACGATATAGTAAGAGTTTGTATCGTTTTGTACCGTAACAGAAGTAGTTTTTATGTAACTAATACATAGAGGCGCAAAATTAAATGCGTAAAATATTTGTTTACTGTAGATCTGCTTACCGACTTATACTCGTAATATATACGACTTTATTACAATCTAGTCATACTCAATTGTTCAAAAGTTTTTTTAAATATGCGCCTTATTATATACCTTGCAGTTTTAGTAAGTTTGTTTATATATTATACGCCTTGACGGCCGGATAGCCCAGCGGTTAGAGAACCTGACTGTGAAGCTTAAGGTCCCGGGTTCGATTCCCGGTCGGGGCAGATGTTTGTATGATGAGTACGAATGTTTGCTTTCGAGTCTTGGATGTTTATCTGTATATATGTAAGTTTATCCGTTGTCTAGTAAACATAACACAGGCATTAAATTGCCTACTTTGGGACTAGGTGATTGGTGTAAAAATTGTCCAGTGATACTTATTTATTTACTTACTAGCTTTCCGCCCGCGGCTTCGCCCGCGTGGAACTCGGTTATATTGCGGTATAAAGCACAACTATAAGAAAACTTCTCGTTTCAAACGACACACAGCGCCATCGATCTATCATCTATCGATCGATATCGATCTATCATCGATTGATATCGATCTATCAAGCAAACTATATTTTTGTTTTTCCTCGGGAACATCAATATTTTCCGGGATAAAAAGTAACCTATTATTTAATCCGGACTTCTATCTTTATGTCTGCAAAATTTCAAAGCAATCGGTTTAGTAGTTACGGCGTGAAAGCGGAACAAACAAACAAACAAACAAACAAACTCACTTTCTGACTTATAATATTAGTAAGGAAGTAAGGATTTTTTTTTTAATATGCGCCCCAAGGTGCTACTCAATATGTATATAGTATCTAGGAAGTTTGGTATTTTATTATATTGTACCTAAGTGAAATGTAAAAAAAAATGAGTAGAAAAAGAAAAAAAAAAACAGAACTATCTATTAAAGAAATAACTGAAACCTAACGAAATAAATAAATATTTTCTTTTTATTGTTTAACCGGTGGTAAGACACACCATCTATCTTTTGGATCGTATTCGTATTATTTTAGCATTTGTGCGCAATAAATTTTGGCATCGTAGCTCTTGATTCGCTGTTCTAGCGTGGTGGTACCGTATGGGGTACCTCGTCCCCTAGTAACGGCAGAAAGGTCTGTAAGAATTAACCATGTGTACTCCCGTGTTTACACCTCCAAGTTCTTTGCTTATCTATAGCTCTGCTCGGATTTACTTACTCCAATTAGTTTTGCCGACAACTGTAGCGGAAAATAAGGGTCGGACATCAAGCTTGTGTGTAACCTAATTAAGGTACATGGCAACCCTGTGTTTTCCTAGTAGCTGCGTATTTTTCGAACTCAATTACTTATTAAATCCGGGAAAAAAGAGGAGTCCCCGAAAAAACTTTTCGTTATACCTATGTAGTTGTTATGTGACTGGTATTAACACACGAGTGTAGTTTATTATGTTATAATGAGTCTGAATAGAGATTACGAGTATTTTGATTTTTCGTTTTGCTGCCATTTCAGTTATTATTTTTACGTCGTATAAATATTATGTTTGAATGTTTTTCGAAGCTATTACTGCCATGGTAGAAAAAACCGAATGACTGAAATGGTAGCAAAACGGAATTCCATAAACAACTGCGCATCGGCGTCTCAAGCTAGCACCGCAGCCGCGTCGAGATTAATAATTTGTTTTAATTTTTCTTTCTTTCTTCTTTATCAATCTTCATCCTCAATTGTACTTATAATATCAATGTCAATTTTATATCGTAAACATTATGACGCTACCACAGTTAGGCCGTTTGCGTTTTGTGTCTGAACATAGTAGAGACATTAATGTTAATACGACCTTTTCAGTTGCCTCCGGCTCTAAAAAGCCAGGTGGATCGTTAGTTTTCCTGCTACCGTAATAAAAGCAACAAACTTACTAAAACTGCAACCTTTTTTTATAAAAAGTGAAGAGGCAATCGCATTAAGTGCTCTTGGATTTCCCGCGCGGCGGCCATGTTGCCGCTACGTCAAAAGTTCGCTGACCCTGCACCGGCGTGAAGCTCATTCATGCCGACCAAAAGAAGCGAATTGTTTTGTAATAAATATATTACTCGCTTTCATAAATAATACCTTATTAATTATTCATTCACAAGTATGGCGTTGGCGCCGGCAATGACGGGCTGTTTTCCGCGTGTGATTCACTGTTACGCCGTTTGTACTTTGAAGTTATTGCTGCATCGTTTAAGGTTTCTAAGGATTTCGGTAGCAAAATGCAATCATATAACACAAATTAGATTATTCGACATTTCAGCCATTATTGTGTCTTCCTATTGGCATTTCTGCTCAATATTCTCCGCAGCTGTCTTTAAAAAAATGTGCAGAATCGTGAATAGGAAGAAATAAAAATGGCTGAAGTGTCGACTGACCCGTATTAATATTATCAATAAGTTCTAATAGCAGTTTCTTTTTAAATTCGTCCGCATAAACCCGCATTGATTTTTTGTGGATGCGGATTGCGGAATATATTTAATGCGGAAGTTCCGCACTGCGGATGCGGATGCGAATCCGTAACATCCCCAGCACAACCCGGCTTAGGAGCCTTAGGACGTCCCACTATCGAAACTTATACCCTTTATTACCAACTGTATCGAAATCCAACTAATACTACGAAACTTTTTGACGTTGCCAATCGGATGGCTCTGAAAGGCGTGTTTCCATATAAGCAGTTATTGAAATCGCGCGAGGATTTATCGAGGTGTAAATCCTCCTTTATGATTCATAAGTAGGTTCGTCTTATTTGGAAATTGTGTCGGTTACTCCGTTGCCTTGAACGTTTCGGCTAGCATCTGACACTGGATCTGGATAATATGTTTCGGATTGTTATGGGCATTTAAGACCCACGATGCGATACTGCACAATATTCTTAAGAACATCATAGGAATGCGTGAACATTCAAATTTAGGTATATTCGTTTGTTATTAATATAACATGTGTAAGTAGTGGACATTATACTGTAGTTAATATCCTTTATATTAAAGATACTTTGAATTTGATTTACCTAAATAGAAATTAAGCCTCAGACTTGCGATTTGGCTTAAGACATACATAAATACGTCACGTTTGTTATCTAAATGGGGTAGGCAGAGCACACGAACGGTACATAGACAATACCATGACTAATTCACGTTTCGTACCCTTTTCCAGCATATTTTGCAGGTTGCGCCTGTAAGTTAAGAGGTAAAATAGTGGCATGTTGCTAGCCTGTCGCCTAAAATATACTCGTCGCCTCTTGCGACATCTGCGGAAGAGTTGGAGAGGTGTTATTCTAAACCCGTTATCACACAGCCATGCCAATTAAATTAGAAAATTATTGTCTTATTGTTAATAATCTTTACATAGATCCTTTCGATTGCGCAATGGTCATTGAACTCCTGTTAATCCACTTTCACTTGAACACTAGATATCTACCTAGTACGCCTTTTCTGTAAAAGGTTACTAGTCCCACTTGATTGGCAGAAAGTAAAGATACTATTCAATTTGCTGACAACTTACAAGTTTAAAGAGCATGTGGAGTGGACTAGGAAGGGAAAATTAATATTGCATTTTATGACTTTTGGTCCACATTAACAAAACACATTGACAGTACATCCGAAACGTATAGACATACGAAAAAGTAAAGGTAAGGAGACGTAATCTAAAACTACCCAAGATTAATAAATATGAATACATAGACATTTACAGATTCAAGACTGTCAGAATGAAAAGAAAGACCCAGAATTTAATACAAAACTATTCAATTTGTCAAACGCTCAAAATGATTTCACGGTTTAAATAATTATGTTTTTTTTTCATGTGTTTACCTGAAAAAGCGATCCGCGAACTTACCCCTGCAGCAAAAAGTCTTGCCATCTAACTTGCCGGTGGCTATAGATGATTAATTAATATAGGTTTATGAGGATTAATTAATGTAACCCCCTAAAAAAACTATGAATGCATTTTAAATTGTGTTTTATATTAAAACAATGCCTGTTTCTTTTAAATGTGGGACGCCTTGTACAATTACCCAATAAGTTAGTCTGCACGCGTAAATTCCTTCTGAAATACGAAATTCTTTTCGGAAGTTATGGAAAAAATTGCGTTGCGGGAAGCGTGGTGACGCGGGCGATACTTTTAAACTGTTTTAACACATTTTTTTATTTTTAAACTTGATATTTCTTAACTTTTGGTTACTTTGGACTCTGAAATTAGGGATAAGCAAATTAAACCCCAAATGGTTCGTGTACTTTGTCTTCAAAATGGAAAAAGAGAATTCTGGCGGCAAAAGTAGCTGGTTTTGCAAAATTATTTTAACACATAATTTTTGAGTCAACCAACGCTTTGGAAGGATCATTAAATCATTATACTTAGCTCAGAAGAATACGTGGCAAAGAAACTTAGCAGAACTTAGCAGGTAATAGCTTTACACAATAGCAGCACATTTTGTTGGTATAGCGACTACAGTGAAAATCTCAACTGTCTAGCTGTGCTTGAGATACGGCCTGGTGACAGACATACGGACAGACGAATGGACAGACAGCGAGGTCCCGTTTTTGCTCTTTGGGTACGGAACCCTAAAAATACCTCCATAATTCTGTAATTTTCGTTCGAAGCCTAGCTTATCTAATTTAATAACACAAAACCAAAGTCACTGTTAAGTAAACCATAATTTAAAATATCTTTCGCACTGCTAAGTGTTTTATTTCGCAGTAATCCTCAAAATTAGGGTAAACGCACCCAACATGGCACGATTAGCATGTATTGCTCCAAACACTCAACCCCCATTTAGTGAACTTATCTCGGAACCCACTCCTGCGTCGGATAATCGCGCATCTAATTAGGGTAAAGCACCCATTTACTGACCAGTTATAATAATGGTGCTTGAATTCTATAATTAACAAAGGTAGGATTGGTTTGGTTGACCCATTTTCGGATGTGCTTAAAATCTACCAAGGTTTTGTTGTTTGTTATTAATTCTGCAGTTGCCAAACCTATTTAAAAAGAGGTTATTTATAGTATTTATGAACGTACTAGTATAAGGTCAAATAATCCCCTCACCCGTGGAGTATAGGGTTTAGAATAACACCTCTCCATTTCTTCTGTGGATGTCGTAAGAGACGACTAAAGAAATAAGTTAAGGTATATTTTTGACAGGCTAGCAACCTGTCACTAACTGTATTTTTTTTTAATTTGCTAGAATTGGCTACGAAACCTGAAATAGTCATAAGTTTGTCTTTGCGTTTGTCCATAGGTTTGCCCTGTGTGGTGCCGGGTTAGGATAGCAGCTCCCCCTTTCTTCCCTTGGGTGTCGTAAGAGTCGACTCTGGGATTGTGGGTGATGGGCTAGCAACCTGTCAGTGAAATATCACGTTTAACCATCTGGTTACCCTGAAATTGCTAAACGTGGCACTGGATTTTTGAGCTCATGTACTCTTGGGAATACAGGCGTGAGAATATGAATGTATGTATCTTGTCTTTGCATTTGGTGTGCTCTGCCTACCCCAATGGGAATGCAGTGTGATGTATAAATTCACTTCCACAAGTGACCGTTAAAATTCTGTACAAATCGTTTACCTGTAAACTCGTTGTAGTATTTGAATTCCAACGTCAAACATGAAGTTCCTATAGTAAATTTATTCCCAGGAATGCCTGAATTGCGTGCCAGAGGTTTACTGTTAGCCGGTTCGGTTCTCAGGCCGGCGCAGGCGCCATTAATGCCTGCGATAGCCCGCGTCGTGACGCCTGCGCATTCCTAGGGTAAATGTGCCCGTTACTGGACACTATCGGCATTGAGCCTAAAGGGTTCGATGGTAAAATAAAAAATAACAATGATTTATTTCAGGCAAAGACTAACAATCTACTCAATAACATTAAAAAAGTGAAGTAAAAATGCAATAAAAAAAAACATACAGGCAGCATTGCGTAAAGATCAACACTTACTTTTTCCAGTGATGATCATTACTCAATGCTTTGTCATGGGGCAGTCTAGACGCGCAGCAAGCATACGGCCCTGCGCAGACGACAGACTATCCGCGACGGACTTTTTAGTCTGCGAAAATAGAAACTATGGAATTATATGCAATAACGCACACGACGCGCAAAAAGTCCGGCGCACAATGCACACAATCCATGCAGACTTTTTGTGCGCCGCAGACTCGATCGCCCAAAAAGTCAGTCGTCTGCGCCTAAAAATCTAGGAACTAAACTTCCTTTATCTAGACAATAGCTAGGCCGTGGCTTGAATAAATTTATGCAAATTCTGATACTTTTGGTCTTGTTTCCGTTCTTACATGGAAACTACTTAGTTTTTTGTTTTTCTTACGCAATAAATTGTATCATCAACTCTATCACCCGTGAGGTGTCGGGTTTAGAATAACACCTCTCCATTTCTTCCGTGGATGTTGTAAGAGGCATCTAAGGACATAGGTTAAGGTATATTTAAGCGACAGGCTAGCAACCTGACACTATTGTATCTGCCACCTCAAAACTTAAAAAATATTGTGCTAGATGTGGCCACAAAACGTGAAATAGTCATCGTTTTCTCTATGTAGTGTTATTGTATGTATGTTATCGCAGCACCTTATCCCCAAGGGGATCTCTGCCAGTGAACCTTAGAAACTGCTTGCCGGTGTTTTAAAAGTATAAATCATGCGCAAAGATGATGAACGTTTGAAAATCTAGTCTAAGACTATGTTTTAATACACAAAACGTGAGTCCAGGCTTCTTAGAAAACTGGGAGAAAGTCACAAAGTTATAGAATCGAAGTTATTGTTTCTCGTAAACTATTGTATTATTTCGATCCCGAAACAAGCGAGGTCCCTCTAAAGACGCATGATTCACAGTTCAACTAGGTTTGGAGTAGGGATTGCACGAGTACCAAAATTAACACATTCGCAAATGTGGATGCGATTATTCGAATGCGAATATATGAAGAAAAAATAGAAGTGCTACAGATAAATAGTAATTTTTAATGAAAGCATCAAAAAGTCATTGTCAAAAAATCAATATTGTAACTCTGTAATCGAACACAAAAAGATTTTTTTTATGAGATATAACAAAAAAATATTGTTACAAAATCAACGAGATCAACATCGAGCGAGCGAGACAAGACGCGACCTGAGCGTTTAAAGTCTATTCGAAACGATGATGAATTCGATATCGATTTAGTTTGCGAATGAACGCGGTATTGTATGCGGACGTGTCGACCGCGACAGTTGTGCAAGCGCTTGGCAGCGCTGTCTCAGTTTCCATACAATTCCGCGATAACTCAAACAAAATCATTATCGACTGCATCATCGTTTTGAACACACTAGACTGCACACACTCGCATTCACAGAATCATTTGATGCGAATGCGAATGTAAAAAATGACGCGAATATTCGCACTCGTGACATCCTTAGTTTGGAGGCCTTATGTTTAATTGAAGCAGACTTTCATTCCCGACCTCACACAACTGTATCGTTGTTCTTGGGCGTATAAATACGTATGAGGGAGAATGAGGTTAGAATTATACTGTTGTGGCGTGGATGTCGTAAGCGGGGACTAGTCAAATAGGTTAAGGTATTCGCGACAGGCCAGTTTCCTGCTACTATCTTGGCTTTTGTCTCATTTTAATTCTAAAATAGGCTTTTGTACTGGGTTAAAAGTACATCATTCTAATTGGTGTGGAGAAATATGAAACACGTGTTCGTTTGTTTCGCTTTCACGCCGTTACTACTGAACCGATTGCTTTGAAATTTTGCAGACGTAAAATAGAAGTCCGGATTAAACAATAGGATACTTAATAACCCGGAAAAATTTATATTCCCGAGGGAAAACAAAAATATTGTTTGCTTGATGGATGGATTGGAGATTCGTCGTTTAAAAACAAGGTAAAATATTGTAATCGAATATAGGGGAAAGTAGTACGAGATGATCCCGTTAAGCCGGAATCTATGTAAAATGCGTTTCTTTTCATATTAAAACAACAATAAAGGCAATTATTACTAGTATATTTATCTATTCAACTTTCCTAATACTCAAAACCAGAAATTAACTGATGTTTCATCAAAATATCACCTTTT
Organism: Adoxophyes honmai; assembly: GCA_005406045.1. NCBI lineage: Eukaryota > Metazoa > Arthropoda > Insecta > Lepidoptera > Tortricidae > Adoxophyes > Adoxophyes honmai. The sequence goes on along the minus strand of BHDV01065263.1, from coordinate 244,327 downwards.
TTAAAAAACCTTACAAAGTAATCATCTTGTACACACCTATGGGTAAGATGATCCCTATGATCATCTTACCCCCATTCCGAGTAAACAAATATATTTATGGAGAAAATGTTATAAAAACAAATATACCCAATATTTAAACATAATATTCTTTATTTAAAATATTGTTACATCTTACTTATAATGTTAAGTAAGGTAATAAAATTAACAAAATCAACTTGAAAGGTCACAAATCTTAAAAACAAAAATAAAACAGTCTTCTTTAGTTATTAATTTGTATCAGATACATTAATCGTAATGAGATCAATCAAAACAGTAGCATAAAATAACATTTAGTGTCGAATAACGAACTTAAATTATCTCTCCTTATAATCTCCTTATAATCCCCAGGGATCATCTCGTCCATATAGAAAGGAATCATCTTGACCCAAGTCCCACTTTTTTCTTCAATGTTCTTTACCATAACCTACAAGCACGTGGCTACTTTCATATGGCTCAAATACTAAAATTAAGAATAATAGAAAGCCACAAACATGAAAGTAATGAAATTTAACATTGTTTGAATAAAAGTAATATAAGCTCAAAGTCATGCCTACCTTAAATCAGCCGTACACAATTTTTAATTTTTCTTGTCAATATCGACGTATCGCTCACGCGGCCATTGCGATTTGACTGAGGCGCGGGGGTGCCCGGACCTATGTTTTGACAGTGAAATACACTAGATGGCGTTGGTGGTTTCAGTGCAATTGCAAATAATCATCTTACCCCAAGGGATCAACTCGTACTACTTTCCCCTAAACATGTAAATTTGTTGTGCTTTATACGAGTTTATACCGCAATATAACCGAATTCGACGCGGGCGAAGCTGCGGGCGGAAAGCTAGTTAATAAAACATCGACTAAGGTATATAACCACGTAGTGACACACACACACACACACACACACGCACATATTCTTGTTACAAATAAAGTTAATTAATAATCAGTTAATGGTGTAACATAAAAATATAGTTGTAAGTCTGATAAACCACTTTGTCATGGAAGAGTGGGGTCTCCTGACACAGGTATTTATATGCTTACTAGGAGATTCCAAACTCTGCAATGTAAACTTTGCATTTTTAACATAATAAATATTTTTTCATTTTTTTTTTCATTTTTCAGTGACGTCACTCGAAACTGCCGAGCACTGTATCGTGAAATAGTCATTCATGGTTTTGTCTGTGAAGTTTAGTGTGTTCTTTATGGATGCATTTCATGAATCTACTCGGGGGCAGATCTTCCTCTGTTTCAAGTTTTTTATAGTTGGATGTGGACATGTTAAGTGTTTAGTCACATTTAGACAAATTCGTAGCGTTCGTTTCAACGTTTTTTTAATTATCAGCTATAGTCAATTTCGCGTCAAGTTTTTTAACCGTCAGTTAGTACTGTTAATTTCTAAACAATTTTCTATGAATTCCCTATCAACCGTTAACAACCCAAAGTATTTATCGTGAAGGAAAATCTATAACCTAGAATAAAATACTTTCCATCAAAACGAGGCACTTCAATTTTATTTATGTCGATTTAATTGACTAAAATGTTGCTACTGAAAAGAAACGATTCAAATATTTTACTATGAAAATGTCTCGTACTCAAATTACCCAAGGGTAACCATCTCGCGCGACTACTCGCACATATATTCGTAGATCATGCAGCTCATGCAGGCACTACCCCGCATACCCCGCATACCCCGCATTCCTGCGCAGGTCCCACGCCTCCGGAAATGCCTGCGCCCGCGCGGGGTGAACGCTCGGGGTCGGAAATGGCGGGGCTATGAGTCACGGATTAGGCTGTGTAAAAGGTGTTTTCGCAAGTATATAGGTGTTGGGTCTAGAGTAATACCTCTCCATTTCTGCTGTGGATGTCGTAGAAGGCGACTAAGGAAATAGGTTAAGGTATAGGCGACAGGCTAGCAACCTGTCACATTTAAGAGGATAGGAGTCGTATCGTACCACTTCTCCATACAAACGTAGTCTATGTATGATTTGCTTTTATCGATATTCTAATTTTAATTTTATTTTTTTATTTTATTTAGAAAATCGATAAAAGCAAATCATAGCCACAACACATACAAATTTAATGAAAAAAAAAAATTTTTTTGCTCTAATGTCATTATTCACAGAGAAAACAGGGGACTACGTTTGTATGGAGAAGTGACGCGATTTCTATCCTCTTAATGTCAACTCCAAACCTGAAAAATGTTAGAAGGCCAGAAGCGTGAAATAGTCGTAGTCTTGTCTATGTAGCGCCTCGTATGCTCTGCCTACCCCATTTGGGGATACAGGCGTGACGTATGTTAGGTAGGTACAATATTAGGTACAGTCGACCAAGAAATTGGTCTACCCCCTCAAGATCGATATTCATTTGAACCTCATGAAACAACAAGGTCGATTTCCCCTCGCCATAATATTATGACAGTGACAATGTCAACCTTGTGATAATTTTGATCTCACAGAAACTTTTGTCAAAAGTGGTAGACCACTTTCTTGGCCGACCGTACATTAACTTACCCAACTCAACGCAATATCGAAATCGGTCAAACTGATCAATTTCGGTTTCTATGATCAATCTATTGATCCTTCAACATGATCATGATTCATGGTTGCAACCATTTCCGACCCCAACGGCGAAGCGACGCGTGCGCAGTATTTCCGGCGGTACAGAGCCTCATAAACATAAGTGTCTTAATAAAAACTTGTAAAATAGGCGAGATATTGCTTTAAAAAAGGAATTTTGAAAATATTTTACAAATAAAAGGGGGAAAAGCGACTAGGTGTAGTTATCAAGCAGAAACATACTAATAAAGGTAACGGATTGAAAGACAAACTTTAGTTAGTTTTCCGTTGTCCGCTTGGTTGTCGCCATACATCGACACAGAACGCCAACTGCAAAAATAAATGTGTAATTTTCAGACTTTTCCTTTACTTAACTGGTACTATCAGGAAATCGTACACATTTTGGGCCCATTGCAAATAAACAGCCATATCTTTTGATTACGTAGACACAGGTTTTGATGTATCACAAACTCAGGGACCGCAGACTTTAGTACCTAGTATCATTTTTTATTGTTATATCTCCATGCATTCCTCAGAAAAAAAGATCTTGACAGACAGACGGATATACCACCCTGAAGGTAGAAGCCAGGCTGCCACGTGCACCCTGGGACGCTGCACTAGAGACCCGAGACAACACCAAGCCCCTGTGTTGCTTGCGTTTTGAAGTACCTTATGTATGATTGCTGACCACCCGACGTATACTATAAAGCTGAAGAGTGTGTGTTTGAACGCGCTAATCTCAGGAACTACTGGTTCGAAGTGAGAAATACTTTTTGTGTTGGATAGGCCATTTTGTCGAGCTATCACGCTGCGACTAATAGGAGCGAAGAAACATTGAAAAATGTGGAACAAACAGGGAAAATTCAGTATTTCGCGCGGACGAAGTCGTGGGCACAGCTTCTTCTACCGTGGGATCCATTTTTCAGTGTTTTTTTCATGTTGTAGCTCTTCAGGTGTGACTTCAGTGACGTTTGGATAGCAAATCATCCGTAATTGACCTTTACCCCCACTTTTACACACGTCCAAATAGGGCGTAATTAAAGACCCGCCAAACGCGTATTTCGGAACTTTTGATTCAAAATTCGATTTTTGGCGATTACTACCTTTACGAAAACAAACAATAACTCATTCTAAAGGTTATTAATTGAGCTATTAAATGATAATAATATTGCTAGGGTACATTAAATTATTTAAGAGCTATATTCGCTCAAAACGAAATTTTATAGATGTGCGATTTTTTTGACGCCGAGTGTACATGCATATTATGTCTAGAAGAGAAACACTGACAATTTTAAAGGTTTCTATTGTCATGTCGTAATTTGTAGCATCATCATCATCATCATCATCAGCCTATATACGTCCCACTGCAGGGCACAGGCCTCCTCTCAGTATGATATTGCATTTAAATATTTGTAGCATATTGCATTTAAATCACCATTGCACCTGTGCGAAACAGAAGCATGTCGCTAGTTAATTAGAAAAATGAACTTTGCAGAAATGCTAAAATTATTTTATCTACATTTCAATGTGACTCGCTACTCGCTCCGAGTTTATTATATTTTTATTTTATTAGTTCAATGTCTTTCACGAAACAATTAAGCCTTGTTTCGTAGGCCACATAGCTTAGGTTTTATTTATTGGTTGTTTTATACAGTCCAGCCTAACATCCGGTAGCTCTGTGTATTGTGTGGCCACAATCGTTGCTGTGTTGTATAACAATACCAGTACGTTTAATCCAATAGTCCTGTCTTTGTGCTGGATTTTTATTTGTTATGACAAAACGGATGTTTTCATTCGAGGTGGTCTAACTGTTTAACACATTCTTTTAATCTTGTTGAGGAGAAAAACACTTCGAATATACTTAAGTCGGGATAGAATAACACCTCTCCATTTCTTCTGTGTCCTAAGAGGGTTTAGGTATAATTTAGTTTCCAAACTCAAATGGTTATCGCCCAAAATATACAGTTTAGGAAATTGTTACCTGTGCCAATTTGAACCTTTTCATAATGAGATGCATATTGTTTTGAGTAGTAGCTAGTATGACATGTCACAGTGACATTTCTTGTAAAAAGGTACAAAGTAGCACAGTTATCAAATTCTTTGACTGTACCTTAACCTTCTTTTTAGTCGCCTCCTACGACGTCCACAGAAGAAATGGAGTGGTGTTATTCTAACCTGAAATATAGTATGATAATTATACTATATTATAGTACACCCCTATTGGCAAGTCACGTTCAAAGTTCTCATGGATCGCATATAAATGACTACCTGTCAAGTTGTAAAACTAATTTAGTACTGTCCCCCGTAAATATATGTAATTAAGTTCCTTCCGTTCGCTAATCAAGAGTCGAAACCTACTATTTTACTTTATAGTAAGCAAACAATAATTAAACGTTAAAATGATTACTGATTAAACTACTAAGGTGCTTTAGACCTGTCCGTGTTCTAAGAAAGGTCGTAACCGCCCTGGATTTTGTATGGAAACAGGCTCTTTTGTTAATGTCGTCAGGTCGGCTGCGTCTGCGCACCTGCCGCGGAATTACACTATTGCGTTGAACTTTCAGTTTGCGTAATATTTTACTTGTTATTCTTTGTAGTCCTATTGTTAATAACGCCCTGCGCAGACGACAGACTATCCGCGACGGACTTTTTAGTCTGTGAAAACAATCCTCGCAGACTTTTTGTGCGCACAAAAAGTCTGTCGCCTGCGCTACCTTTAGATCGTCTATGGATCTCCTCATTTCTGATGATCATGATCACGTAGAGACCATTGCTCGTTGAGAATCGCGGAATCTTGAAATCCATGATCCATGTACATACATACATCACGCCTGTATTCCCTAATGGGGTAGGCAGAGCGCATGATACGCTACATTGACAAAACTGTGACTATTTTACGTTTCGTTGGCCACTTGTAGCATATTTTGTTTTAGGTTTTGAGTTGGCAGGTGTAATAGTGACAGGTTGCTGGCCTGTCGCTTCCTTATTGTCTCCTTTAAAAATTCCTTAGTTGTCTCTTACGACATAACAGACGTCACGCCTGTATCTCCAAATGGGGTAGGCAGAGCTCACGAAACGCTACATAGACAAACCATGACTAATTCACGCTTCGCGGCCACTTCTAGCATATATTTTAGGTACGACATCCAGGGAAGAAATGAAGAGATTTTCAGAGGAAAATCCATCCAGTCTAAATAACACTGAAGCGGGGAAAGCACCTAATGCACGGATGTTACCTTTAAAACGTCGCGTGCTCTCACGGCGTTACTTTTCGAGTCGCTTATTAGCGAAGCCTTCGTTCGGGGTCGATGGCCTCCACCCCTACCGGCTTAGCATGGCAGCAGTGTTGCCAATTTAGCAACTTTGTCGCTAGAATAGTGACGACTTTTGCCAATATGTCGCTAAAAATTATTTAACTATAATAATAAATAAATAAATAAATAAATATCATTGGACAATTTTTACACCAATCACCTAGTCCCAAAGTAGGCAATTTAATGCCTGTGTTATGGGTACTAGACAACGGATAAACTTACTTATATATAGATAAACATCGAAGACCCGAAAGCAAACATTCGTATTCATCATACAAACATCTGCCCCGACCGGGGATCGAACTCGGGACCTCAAGCTTCACAGTCAGGTTCTCTAACCGCTGGGCTATCCGGCCGTCATAACTATAAGTTAGATATTGTACGATTTTGGGAATATTTCCCAGTTTTTTTCTCCTACCCTAATGTTGCAGAGCGCTAGTGACCTCTGGCACATTTCCCAGACAGTTTTGGCGACTTTCTAGCGACTTTTAATTTTGAGTCTAGTGACTTGAACTCATCTTGAACTTGTAAGAGTTGGCAAGACTTGTTACTCTTTAACTAGCGACGTCGGAAAACGTCAGATAGTTATAGTCTTGTCAAAAAATTGATTGGTAAACGAATTCTTATTCTTCTCCAGAACAAAACAATGTTGAGCACTGCTGCGTTGCATCAGGATAACTTATTTGATCGCGATACAACAGCGCTATTGTCTAACGTGTCAAAAATCTACATACTTTTTAATTTGACAGTTGAAACTAAAAATCGCTTTGAAATTGAAACATTTCATGATTTTGGCGCATTAGACAATAGCGTTGCAGCTTGAACTTTTTTTTTCAATCTTGCGATGGGGGAGTGTAACAGAGACAAACACACCCCACAATAAAGATAACTACAACACCTACCCTCCGTTTTTCAAAATTAACCGCTTCGATTTAAAAGCAGATTAACTCGTCAAGCAAAAGGGGAGAGGGCGCTTGCTTTGACATTTTGACAGCTGATGAATATTCGAGCGAATTGTTTTATTGTCAACACTTTTTTCCAGATTTATAAAACGTAATAAGTGTGTCTTGAGTAGTACAACATGTACTCAAAATGAGTACGACATTCTGTACGCGCATACACACACATTGTAAGACGCATTTGATGTATCAATTTCTCAATTTTGTCGCGGGCAAGCTTGTAAAAGAAAAGAAAGAGAAAAGTTGTGAAAGAAAGGCAATATTTTGTCGGCATGTAAATGCTAAAAACATTAAGAAACTAATTCATACCACGCCAGTATTGCCAAATAGGGTTGGCAGAGCGCGCGAAACATTACATAGACAAAATCATATATATTTCACGTTTTTAGACAGTTTTAGCATAATTTTTGGTTTAAAGTTACAAAAGAGGTAAGTAATGCCATTTTGATGTTGCAATACTAGGATTTCACTAGGACTTTAATATTATTATGGCAAGTTATTTTGACGTTTCAAAAGTTAAGTAGCTTGGAAGTAGTAAGAGATACAGATACCTTAAGCCTTAAGTCGAGTTTAGCTCTACACGTTACGGGCTAGTCCATAGCGCATCACTTAAGAGCCGAGCGAGTGTTACGGTATTTATGTTCATAGCTTAAGCCGGGTACTGCTGTAACGTAACATGCAATGTAACGACTCGTGCGCACGATTCGTGCGCACAAGGCGTCCACTCAACGGGAATTCTGTTACATTGCATGATACATTGCGACAATGTGGACGGCTAATTCTTCCTTTGCGTGTTACATTACATGTTACGTTACATCAGTCTGTACCCGGCTTTAGAATCGCGTATGTTGTGGAAACATCCTAAAAGCATACAATAACATCCTAATAAAACGAGAACGTAACATAGAAATAAAATAAAACAATAAAACGTCTGTAAAACGTATTTGAGGGGCAACACGAAGCCCCGGAAGTTGCCCCCCCTCGCTTCCGGTCTGAATATTTCATGAGAAGACCCTCGAACGGTAATATTTTACTAAGTAATATGTTTTCAGAGTTGCAAAGTAAATTTCGGCAAAGGGATTATAAGTTTCTGACATTGCCCCGGCTTGGTACGTTTGACGTCCGTGGGATGGAAAAAGCCTATTAATGACCTGTGTGGGTTTAGAATAACACTCCTCCATTTCTGCCGTGTGGTGCCGGGTAAGAATAGTACCTCCCCCTTTCTTCCCGTGGGTGTCGTAAAGGTAAAATCAGACGGTTAATTTTTCTTTCATTTTCGCCTTTCATGCGGTACTATTCACTCGAAATGACACGTCTGAACACGGAATGAAACAAAACTGTCGAATGAATTCACTAGAAAAATGAAGCAATCACTAGGATGAACGTTCATCCGAATGAACCGTCTGATTTCAATTTAAGAGCCGACTCTGGGAAAGGGTTAGTGTATCGTGGGCGATGGGCTAGCAACCTGTCACTACAATATCACGTTTAACCACCTGGTTACCCTAAAATTGCTAAAATGGCACTGGATTTTTGAATTCATGTACTGCGCCTACGCCTACCCCTCTTGGGAATACAGGCGTGAGAATATGTATGTATGTATTTCTTCCGTTGATTTCGTAAGAGGCGACTGAGGTATTAAACTGGGGTACGTTTTAGGCGACAGGCTAGCTGGTCACAACTGTACTTCTTTCATGTAAGTTTAAAACTTGTAATATGCTAAATGTGGCTACCAAACGTGAAGTCATAGTCTTGAATATTTACAGTTTCGTGTACTCTGCCTATCCCATTTAGAAGTACAGGCGTGATGTCTGTTTCGCAGTTAGAATGTTAGATTAACATTTTAACATAGACGAATGAGGTATGATAGCGACCGGTTGCTAGCATGGCCTAAAGCAGAGGTTTCCAAACTTTTTTACTCGTAGACCCCTTCCAAACCTTGTACCAAATTTCTAAGTATGCCAATTTATCCCAGCACCATACCCCCGTCGAATCTCCCGTGGACCCCTGGGGGTCCACCTGGACCACTTTGGGAATCACTGGCCTAAAGCGTACCCAAACCTACCTTAGTCGCCTCTTACGACATCCACGGAAGAAATGGAAAGGTTGGTAACATTGTTACACATATTCTGGAGAGCTCCTGAAAATGATTTTTTTACATTATAGTGACACATATAGTACGGTCGGTATGGTATAGTACGGTCAAGGACTTTAATTCATAAGCCACCACAGAACCTTTTCAAAGAAAAAATCATTACGATTTCCCTTGTCAATTAATAGGATGTCACTATGACGTTTACTGTGAATTGATTCCATGGTGGCTCATGTATTAGACCGGCCACATACATTCGGAATTTTTCCGTTCGGAATCCCGAATCGGAAAATCGAACGCAGTCAATCCATACAAAATCTATGGATCGCCACACACATTCGGAAAAATTCCGTTCGGAATTCCGAATGGAAAGCTTGCGAATGTGTGTCGCGATCCATAGATTTTGTATGGATTGACTGCGTTCGGAAAGTCCGATTCGAGATTCCGAACGGAGAAATTCCGAATGTATGTGGCCGGCCTTAAAGTCCTTGACTGTACAAAAGCGTAGCTTTCCTACCATTTCAAGATGTTGATGTCTTGGTCGCCTCTTACGACATCCACGGAAGTAATGGAGAGGCGTTCTAAACACATATACGAGTAATACTGTATTACTAATTACTAATACACAATATCAAACATAGAACCCCTTTTAAACAAGAACAATATCCAAAAGCCACCGCACCTCAGTGCGGCACTAACTCAGTAATCCTGTCCTGACCTAGGTCTATTTTCAAGGTTTCTCGTTCCCCTTCGGGGGTCCCTTTCTGTCGTCACGATCCGTAAAACATACATATACAACAGCTACATATAAACTGCTTCTCCCCTATATGTTGTTTCAAGGTTGCCCGCTGTGTTGAAACTTTCCCCCAATTGGCTGGTGTTAAAATTCTTAACAAGCAGCTGTGTTGGGTGAGGATCAAAATGTTGCACCTGCTTTAAGACGTAGTTCAATTGAGCCTCGATTGTGGTACCAAATGGGGTAGGTAGAGCATACGAAACGTTATAAGGACGAAACGAATACTATTTTTAAATTTTGAGGCCAAGTTTTGCAAGATTTCTGGTTTAAAGTTAGAGATAAAAGAGATAAGTAGCTAATTTTCATATCACAAAGGTAAATAATTTCAGTTTGGTCATCACTCAAATACGAGTATTAACTAGGAAAATTATAAGTTACTTTTATTAGCTTTTTCGGCCTAAAGTGTAATTGTTCTTAAAAAAGCTACTTACTTGTCTTATTGTTATTACTTGTCCGTCTAAACACATACTTGTATTCTCAAAATGGGATAGGCAGAGCATACGAAACGTTTTCTCGGAAAGCTTTTTTTTTTAGGTATAAGATAAAAGCGGTAGGTATATTAGAGACAGGTTGCTAGCCTGTCGCGTAAATATACCTACCTTAAACTATTTGCCTTAGTCGTTACTTACGACACCACAGAAGAAATGGAGAGCTGTTATTTTAAGTTAGTCTCTGTCTAGCAGGTATTTATGTATTTATGACAACGAGTAATGGTGTAACTTAGCCGATTTAATATCTGAAAGTAAGTTTCCTAATAATATTTCAACTACACAAAACGGAAGAACCCCTTTTGCATCTACATTAAAAACACTAACCAGAACTATTTAACTTACACTATTAACTGAGTAAGTTTTATAAAAATATTAATCCCCCCAGTCCTCCAAATGTGTCCCCAAACGCGGGGAATGGTACCCAAGTTGGCAACACCGTTATAATACGTCATGGCTTTTTGCACTCAGTCGCAGGGAATACTTTGCCCTCCCTAATTTCTAGCAGTATGTTAATCCCGCGGAAGTTTTATTAAATGGAAATGGCAACGATAGTATGAAACACATACATACACACACACACACACACACACGTCATGCCTGTATTCCCAAATGGGGTTGGCAGAGCAGTAGGTTTTAAGTTAAAGTTAATAGGTTGCTGGCCTATTGTCTAAAATGTACATTAAGAGGATAGGAGTCGCACTATTTCTCCATACAAACGTAGTCCCCTGTTTTCTCCGTGAATAATGGCATTAGAGCAAAATTTTTTTACATTATATTTGTATCTGTTGTGGCTATGCCCCTACGATTTGCTTTTATCGTTATTCTATTAAAAAAAATAAAAAAAATAGAAAATAGATAAAAGCAAATCGTAGGGGCATAGCCACAACAGATACAAATTTAATGAAAAAAATATATTTTTGCTCTAATGTCATTATTTACGGCGAAAACAGGGGACTACGTTTGTATGGAGAAGTGGCGCGACTCCTATCCTCTTAATCTACTTCCTTAGTCGCCTCTTACGACATCCACTGAAGAAATGGAGAGGTGTTTTGACTATAACGTTTCATATGCTCAGCCTACATCATTTTGGAAATACAGACGTGATGTATGTATGTATGTATGTATGTTTCATTAAATGTATGCTGCATCGAGTTTTTCGCGTTAAGTGATGATAATGTTGTTTTGATAGAGTTGATACATACATACAATCACGCCTGTATTCCCAAACGGGATAGGCAGAGCACACAAAACGCTACGTAGACAAAACGATGACTATTTCACGTTTTGTGGCCACTTCTAGCGTAATATTTTTTAGGTTTTGAGGTGGGAGGTACAATAGTGACAGGTTGCCAGCCTGTCGCCTAAAGTATAACTTAAGTCCTTAGTCGCCTCTTACGACATCCACGGAAGAAATGGAGAGGTGTTATTCTAAACCCGACACCTCACGGGTGATAGAATTGATGATACAATTTAATGCGTAAGAAAAACAAAACTACGTAGTTTCCATGTAAGAACGGAAACAAGACCTAAAGTATCAGAATTTGCATAAGTTTATTCAAGCCACGGCCTAGCTATTGTCTAGATAAAGGAAGTTTAGTTCCTAGATTTTTAGGCGCAGCGCAGACGACAGACTTTTTGTGCGATCGAGTCTGCGGCGCACAAAAAGTCTGCGTGGATTGTGTGCATTGTGCGCCGGTCTTTTTGCGGTCTTACTGCATATAATTCCAAAGATTCTATTTTCACAGACTAAAAAGTCCGTCGCGGATAGTCTGTCGTGCAGGGCCTTAGAGTTCCTTTCGTTTTTGTGGCACCGAAATGAGGTTTTGGACCATTTATAAAAAGTTGTACATTTCTTTTTTCTAGCACACGAAACGTTACGATTGCTCCACCATTTCTTCCGTGGATATCGTAAGAGGCGACCAAGGAAAACGGGTAAAGGTATAATTTAGGGGATAGGCTATCAACCTGTCACTATTTTACATATTTTTATCTAACTTGGTGATAGATCTAAATCTAAAGATGTGTACTGTTTCATATGATCTGCCTACCCCATTTTGGGAAAGCAAGCATGATGTACGACCTCAGCAACGCCTTATCCAATACATAAACGTCCATTCGTCTTATGTCCTTTTCTTTTCTATCCAACTAGAGCTTCTGACGTACTGTCCTAGGCATTGAAATTCCGCATAAGTATGTTATGACATCAAGTCTGATTTCGGGGAACTACGAGGGGTGTTCAATAAATAGTGAGAATGACTTATAAATGCATTAGCAAAGGAATAAAAAAGTACTGGCAAGCAAAGCCCATGTAATTGCTATGAAAAATAAAAAAAAATAACTTGACAGTCGTTCGTTTTTTTAAAAATAGAACACATTGATTACGTCGCGTCGGGACCAGACGGTAAAAATGGAGGAAATTTAAGATCATGCGGTGATTAAATACCTCTGCTTGAAAAAAATTACTAC
>BHDV01065263.1:196575-225146 GCA_005406045.1 Adoxophyes honmai | reverse complement strand
AAAAATAAAATCTATTATCAAATCAGAATAAAAGAGGGGTGCCCATGTCTCCCAACTGCCCATCCCTCCCCTACCTCCCCTACCTGTATATTTTGAGTTGGCAGCGCTACGCGCGCAGCACCGCTTCCGCACACCGCGCGGGGGGTACGCCGCGCGGCGCTGCGCTACGTCTCGAGGCGCAGCGCTACGCCGCGCTACGTAATCTGTATACAGACAATGAAATATGAACCTTATCTTGTAACAAATAAAGTATATTTTGAGTTGTTCTATTAAAAAATTTCGTGCAGCGCTGCGTCGCGTCTCGTTTTGGTGTGAATTGACCCTTAGGTGAGTAGGTACCGGATTTAAAACCACCTCAAAATAAAACAAAACCGTGACTATTTCATGTTTCGTTGCCACTCCTAGTATATTTCTTTAAGTTTGAAGTTGGCAGGTATAGTGACAGGTTTCTAGCCCGTCGCCTATAAACCTTAACCTATTTTCTTAGTCACCTCTTACGACATCCACGGAAGAAATAGAGTGCCTTTATTCTATACCCAACACCACACGGAATTACGGTAAACGATTTGTTAGGTAAATTTTAACAGCCTAGCGGTCACCTGTGGAAGTAAAATTGTCCTTTAAGCCAAGGATACACTAGGGGACAAATGTCCCGCGACACGTGTCCCCAGAAAAGTCGGGTGAAGTAGCGCGACGTTGCTGGACTTCGCTCGACATGTCGCGCGACACGTGTATACGCGGATATAAGACGCGCGATGTCGCCAGATATGTCAGGCGAAATCGGCCGACTTCGCTTAACATGTCGCCGACACAATGTTGTGGGACAATTGTCTCCTAGTGTATCCTTGTCCTTGGCTTTAAAACTGTTTACGCCTACACTGAAAACTCATGGTAATGAAACAGACGCATCATGGGATTTAGTTTGATAGTAAGAATACTTAAGCAGAATATAAATGTGTGATAGCGTATGTAATATGATTTCCCCGCGACATCTCATTCGCGTTCGCGAATAAATATGACCAGATATTCGCAAGACGAATATTAAAAAGATAATAAATTCGTTACATCACTAGATGAAAACATTGCGCGCGTGCGTGCGAGGGGGATGCACGAGGCCCGTAGCGGGAGTGAGAGGGACGGGAGACGGACATGCGCAGAGGGACTGGGAAGTAAAAAGCTGAAAAAGCATGTTTTGTATATTATGATAGCAGGGTTCCGTTGGCGAATGTGTTTTTAGATTGAAAGCATTGTGATTAGTAGTACAAAAAGGTTTTTGCATCGTTTTGAAGGATGTTCCGTGACCAGATTGGAAATAAGGTAAAATCAAGAGTACTTGATGGATTATTATGGAAATAAAATTAAAAACATTGTTGTTAATCAGACGCGAAATACAAGGCAAGACAAAAACAATCTCAAACAATTAATCTGCAATAATATTATTTTATATTGTAGGCAACGGGCTAGCAACTAGCAACGTAGCAACCTATCGCTATTGTATCTCATTTATCTCCTGAAAACCTAAAAAGTCTGCCGAAAGTGGCTACAATTAGTACCTACAACGGTTTGACTTGATTTTGTTAATGTAATGCTTCGCTTGCTCTGCCTTTTTAAGAGGATAGGAGTTGCACCACTTCTTCATACAAACGTAGTCCCCTGTTTTCTCACTGAATAATGAGATTAGAGTAATTTTTTTTTACATTATTTTTGTATCTGTTGTGGCTATGCCCCTATGATTTGCTTTTATCGATATTCTAAATAAGAAAAAAATAAATAAATAGAATATCGATAAAAAGCAAATCATGGGCATAGCCACAACAGATAGAAATTTAATGAAAAAAATTTTTTGCTCTAATGACATTATTCTCGGAGAAATCAGGGGACTACGTTTGTATGGAGAAGTGGTGCGACTCCTATCCTCTTAATTATTCCGATTACAGGCGTCAAATATGTTTGTACTTTTGTATTTAATTTAGCTAAATAAAAATTGACTCTTCGACCTCTGATCAGGTTTATACCTCATCTTAACTTATAGTGGTCGCCAATAAACTTCGCTAGATAGTGGTGGGGGTAAGTTGGAAAAAGCAATGTGCGGACTTACCCCCACCATTGAAAATCTTGCCAAGTTTTTTGCCGGCGGAGCAGTGTTCACCCATTGGATAAACGTAGAGAGCGTTTGTTACCTTTGAACCAATGTTTCTTTGGTACCCGGTCTCCCCTAAATATGTAAATCCCACAGACTTATATCGAAATAGATACCGCGAGTTCCTGCATTTGTACGAAAACCAAGCGTGCCACTTTTCCCCTAACTACTGTAACGTCACATGAGCGCTTTAGTGGTAGGAATTGACAGTCCGAGTGAAACCGATTCATAGGTGACGCCGCCTTATTCAAGTTGTCCTGTCTCTAGGCAGTTAAACAGTCTAAGTGGTACAAGACTAAATGAAATCGCGTCAAAGGAAGAGCACTGGTCTCCCCTTTGGCACGCGAGGTACATACACTTGAGTCATCTATTTCGATATAAGTCTGTGGTATATCCCTTTCTGCGGAACCCTAAAAGTTCACGTAACGCTGTGTAGTGGGTCCTGTTTACGCACGCGTGTAGCACGCGCGTGGCAGGCGTGCGTGCCACGCGGCCTTATTTTAGGTTCAACCCGAGTTCAAGGCGTAACTTTATTACATTTCTGAGTTAGATCTCGTGCAAACGTGTAAGGGCGAGAATACAAAGCATTAAAATCGTCATGAAAGTGAAGTAAATCAATTGATCCTACACAATGTTTTTCAGGGTTGCTTGCATGACAAATTTCAGCTCGGTAGAAAAAGTCGCAGTCTTACATACGTACGACTGTGTTCCTAAAGGCGGTAGGTAGAGCACGTGTAACGCTACATAGACAAAACCACGATTAGGTACAGTCAGCGTCTGATACATGTATACACTTTAGTACCTTTTCTAATTAACCTCATATTTGAACTCTCGCATGAAATTGTCACTGCGATCACAGTGACAAAGTACCAAAGTGTAACCATGTATCAAACGCTGACTGTACGTCACGTTTAACAGCCACTTTAATTTAAACACAACTTTAGTTAAACTTCGTGCTTCGTTAAAAAGTAGATATTTTGTTTGCGTAGAATACCAGGTCGCTAGTTGACTACATTCAAGAAAAAGATGCTCTAATAACACAAACGATTGCCGTTCACGTGTGATCTTTACCAGAAAGCTCTTAAATAGCTACCTTCACCCGACAATCAGGATTCTACTCGCTTTGAACATGAATACCGTGAAGCATAATGGAAATACGGGCTAATGACGTCTTAAGTCGATTTTATACATACATACATACAATCACGCCTGTTCCCAAATGGGGTAGGCAGAGCACACGAAACGTGACATAGAAAACATGATTATGACTATCAAGCTTCGCAGCCACTTCGGGCATAGTTTTAGGTTTGCAAACATTGACGCACAATGGACCACAAATTATGTTTGCAAAGATGAAAGAGGTAGAATAGTGATAGGTTGCTTAGCCTGTCGTTTAAAGCATACCTACCTATTTCCTTAGTCGCTTCTTATGACATCCACGGAAGAAATGGACAAGTGTTAATTATCCCGACACCACACAGGAAACATAGTCCGAAATATGTCGAGATAAATTCGACTTAAAACTTAAGAAGCGTGCTACCCGTATTTAATTTTGACTTTTAAATTGTCTTTTCCAATAGCGATACATCCATTTTCAGAGTCAAAATGGCTGACATATTCCTTTTTAATTCATCATGTCTGAACATGTCATGGACATTTTATTTACCTTCGTTAGTTAACAGACTTCTTACTTGATCGGACTTTTTCGGGGAATGATGTCTCAATGTTCAGTTCTACGAAATTGTTATTTACTGTTTAATTCTTGATAAAGACATATTTAGGTAGGTACCTAAGCTTCTGAGAAGTATCTTTAGGCTTAAATGTGAGTTGTTTCATTTCCAGAGCTTGTTTTAAAAGACATACATTATTTTAATAAATATCTATAGGCTATATGAAGAATATCTGTATGAAGAAACTAATGAACGTGGATGAAGCAAAAGAGGTATGTCAGGATCGTAGCAAGTGGAACAAAGTGGTCTCTGCCTACCCCTATGGGAAAGAGGCGTGACGGTATGTATGTATGTATGTATATGTATGTATGTATGTCTTATAGGCTAGCAATTTTCAACAAAACAATGCGATAAAGTTACAAATTTTAAAAAGTGTGTGCTAAAATAATGGTTCATGTGTTCTGCCTACCCCAGAAACCAGGCGTGATGTTTTGTATATCTACCCTAAGTGACTGTTACATACATACATGACACCTAAATTACTCAAGTGGGGTAGGCAGAGCGCCCAAACAGCTACATAGACTAAACCAGTGGTCCGCAAAGTGTGTGCCGCGGCACACTGATGTACCGTGGTTTTCAGTTGGTGTGCCTTGGAAAAATTAAGCTATCTAATAAATGACTCCTATTAGAAATACATGAAATAAAATCTGCTTATCAAGTAAGCGTGATTTGCATACTTGGACTGTAGAGACATACATTTTCAGCGATTTATAAAAGTTTAACGTTGTTGAGTATTACTTAAAAACACTACTTTTTCATCGGTACCTTTTCTTTTTCCTAGGTGTACCTCGACCAAATAAGTTTGCGGAACACTGGACTTAACCATGACTATTTCAAGCTTCATAGGCAATTCTAGCACAATTATTGGGTTTAAAGTTAAGAGCTGTAATAATGACAGGTTGCAAGTTTGTTGCCTAAAATACACCTTACTTACACCCTGTATACAGTAGTATAACTAACGAGACCGATACTATAGTAGTACTATAAATAACCACTTTCTCCGAGGTCAGCAGGCAATTGTGATAGTTTAGCGTTGGTAGATAACTGACGTTCTGTCACCTCAATTATGTTTGATGGTTCATACTAGACATGGTCTACAACCCTATCGCAACGAACCTTTGCCAAAGTTATGTAGAAATCGTAGAGACCTGTTCAAAGAATTAACTGCGACAAGGTTGTACAAAGGACTTCGGTTAATTTGTCGGTTGATAAGCTAAGATATTTATTGCAATTTTGAACCCTGCTCGTATCTTCTATTATTGGTTGCAAGTTTTAAAATAACAATTAATTATATTTATGTTTACGCGGGACTTAATCACGGTATTTTTTAATTACCTCTCGACGTTTCGGCCGCGTTACAGCGACCGTGGTCACGAGTTGACTGAAGCGGAGCTCGACGTTTGTTTGGCAGCCCGGGTCCTTCGAACTACCCGCACTTGATTTTCATCAGTAACGGCTCCCCGAACTACCCGCTTTTCACCGATATTGTCCACCGTTCCTCTATTACACCGACACAGAACACTAACAATGTCAGACGCTCGCACCGAATGTTCGTCTCTAGGCTGACACTTATTAATAACCGGATTCCATGAAGACGAAAGCTTAAAACCATCCCCTCGGTTAAAATTTTTATGCTTTTTAATTTCAACCGCTTCACGCACTATTCGCGAGTAGGTAATAATGGCGTTCTGTAGAGAGGATTCTGGGATTATGAAGCTCGATCCAATGGTTTGGTCCAGACTCCAACAAGTGCTCAGCTATGGCAGATTTGTTTATTTGGCGATTTTTAACAGCTGCAATATGTTCTTTGACTCTTTCAGCTATAGTCCGCTTTGTCTGGCCAATATAGTCGAGAAGTAATTAAAAAATACCGTGATTAAGTCCCGCGTAAACATAAATATGTGTGAGAATCACGAAAGTTTAAAACAACAATTAATTAATTCAGTGTCAATCGTCACGATACGTTATTATTATTACATAGATAAAACAATTAGTATTGTTAATTTATTACGTTTCGTAGCAACTTAGTTAGCATATTTTTTTGATTTTTAGGTTGCTAGAATGTGGCCTGAAACATGCCTAAAGTCAACCTCGGGCGTCACTTACGACCTCCACGGAAGAAATGGAGAGGTGGCATTTCAAAGTCATCTCACGGGTAGCGGCTAAAAATACTTCACGTTCAGTATCCGTTTTTAGCATAATTACGTAAATTTCGAAATTCTAATTACTGCGAAAATCGAAGCAAAATAATTGAACAACTCGACCGAAACTCGTAAATATCGAACTGTCGAAGTGTTGTTGACAAAGAGGTCAGTTTTTGTTACAATTTATTGACAAAACAGTATAATAAGGCGCGGAAACAGAGACGGCCCACGACTTGTTTACACAAATACAGAGCGTCTAGTGTTTTGAAAACGATGATGGATTCGACAACGACTTCGTTCGCGAGTTAACGCGGAATTGTATGGAGACTAGTCAACTGCGGCAGTTGTGCAAACGTTCCGCTGGCGGCGCCATACAATTTTGCGATGCAAACGAAATCGTTATCGACTGCATGATCGAATTGAATACACTAGACGTACAGGGGTGTCACTGTTGACCGATGGCCAATAGGGTCAAAAAGTGCTTTAGTGTAGACCACGGACCAGCAAGCGTAGCGTAGGACGTCCACCTACAAGATGGACAGACGACTTTATAAAAGTCGCCGGAAAACGCTAGATGCAGGTCGCTTCCGACAGGTACTTATGGAAAATCAAAAGGGGAGGCCAATGTTCAGCAGTGGACGTCTTATGATGACTGTTAACCGAGGCGAGTTGGGACAAAACCGACACGTAGGGCGATTTTAGTTTCAACCTTAAGTCATAACTTAGGTATAGTCATACTTTAGGCATAACCTACGTAAACTTTCACGCTGCGGGTCACACGCAGGTTTGAGTTTCAGTTTTCAGTGTCAGAAGAATATGTGTCGATTACATACTTTATAAGTTCACGTATGCGGGCCAATCCCGCGTGAGCAAATCCGCGTGAGACTTAAAACACCCTTACACATCGATAAAGATTTTATGTTTAGGCGACAGGCTAGCATACGTACCATCACGAACAGGGATTGTTGAGCCACTTACCTATGTTTGTAACTTGGTCGTGTAATACTAATCCAATAGATAACATCGGTCATTGATTACACGTCTAAATTGCGAACAGTGGCAAGTGGCTCAACAATCCCGGTTTGTGACTGTACCTATGTGAGAAAGACTCCAATAGAGAGATCTCTCTCCAAGCAGAATCCACAGAGAGGAAGTTGGAAGTTGTATTTATGCAACTGAACGTCGAAACTCCGTTAGCAGGATATAGGACAGCACTTTGACAGTTGAAGTTCTACTACTCGACAATAGGTGGCGCTAGGTCGCTACACGTACATACGTATGCATATCTTCCAGAAGGTTCATACATACATACATACATACTTTTATTCCCAAACGGGGTAGGCAGAACACATGAAACTAGTCACTATGTACCTCTTCCATCTTCGCAAACCTAAAACTATACTAGAAGTGGCTGCAAAGCGTGATATAGTTCTAATCAATGATTTGTCTATGTCACGTTTCGTGTGCTCTGCCTACCCCATTAGAGAAAACAAGCGTGACGTATGTATGTAGGAAGTATCTAATTATCTAGCTCATTACCTGACGCTTTGACTGAACGTCAATTAGCAGAGTTTGCATTCTCCAGATGTTTCTACTTCCCTAATTAACTTCTAATTTAATAATTAAAACGTGGTAATTACTATACTTTTCATTTTCCCCTATACATATAACAAATTTAGTATAGTGAGTTCTAAAATATATTTATTCAGCCCACTAGAGTATTATAAAGTTCTCATTATTATTCTACAAGTCTTATTTTTTTCAAGACATATTTATTTCATTAAACATTTTTTAACATATTTATTTAATAATTTACCTACATTTACCAAGGGCAAAGCTATCGCTTTTTCACTTCTTTCCTGTCCCTCTAGGGTAGTTCAAAATATACCTTTCTAATACTTATTTGTTTTAATGTGTCTAGGGAACCATTTTTCACGGGTTCACATTGGTACCGTCTCCGTAAGAATTCATTTTTCATCTTAACACGATTATCTTGGCATTTCGCGCCGTATTTTTTGTCTCCATTAAAAACTGGTGACCGGGTTTTACTAAGGGTTCTGTACTAATTGTATTAAAAATTTGATTCCTTGTTTTGTTTGATACCGTAAGGATGTCGTAAGAGGCGACTAAGGAAATAGGCTAAGGTATTTTAGGTGACAGGCTAGCAACCTGTCACTATTACACCTGCCAACTCAAAACCTAAAAAAATATGGCTAAGTGGCCGCGAAACGTGAAATAGTAATGGTTTTGTCTGTACAGCGTTTTGTTAGGCATGCCACACTGCTTCTGACGCCTATTTGGATAAAGTCATGTTAAAATTGACATCTGATAAGAAGATTTGTAGGTGAAATGTAATGGGTACTAATTTCATTGTGTAATATTTCATTTCACCTTAGATAATACCCGGCACCCCGTGTGGTGCCGGGTTAGAATAGCACCTCCCCCTTTCTTCCCGTGGGTGTCGTAAGAGACGACTCTGGGAAAGGGTTAGTGTATTGTAGGCGATGGGCTAGCAACCTGTCACTGCAATATCACGTTTAACCATCTGGTTACCCTGCTGAAATTGCTAAACGTGGCACTGGATTTTTGAATTCATGTGCTCTGCCTACCTCTTTTGGGAATACAGGCGTGAGAATATGTATATGTACCTTAGATAATAATGACTATCACTTCTAAATTTATTTTTCCTATCTAAATTCTGCAATGTGGTTATAACCTCAAATGGTCATTTTTTACACGTGGTGGGCTATTAATATTCTCAATCAAATCTTTGTAATAATCTGTGACATAAATATTTCACTGGAAAACATCCGAAGATCGATTGCAGAATCTTCTCGAACAGACACTTGTTTTTCAGGATGACTTGACACTTCTAACACATCCTTCCGCCTGCCCGTTCGTTTGAGGCTGCTATAAGGAGCGTCACCGTAATATTTCACCCGCGGCTGACAGCCTGATGGGACTAAATTAAACCTTGGATTTCTAGTTACTGTACATATATATTTCCACTCGCCAAAACACAGTAATTTAAACTGTCAAGTTTCCGCTGTACTTGAAAGGGCAACAGGGTTACAGGAGATACAATCTCTTGTTAGATTTAGTTTATATCGAGTTTGTTGTTTGGAATTCTCATATTGCTTTGTGTGTTCTAACTTCGAGGCAGATAGATCTAGTCTTTGAAGACATGATCTACTAGATCTGCTAATTGTTAATTCATGGTCAATTATGGGTAGTAAGTACCTACTCGCCTGTTTTTCCGTAAGTGCTCACACTTAGTCGTTAAAAAGATATTCTAGTAGAGTTACTGCTATTTATGGGTGACAGAGATCACTTGCTATTAACCTATTTGTTCCTTTTCCTTTATTGACTGTCTTTAAGACAGAAAATTTTGGTGAACAATTTATCAAGACTGTATCGTATTGTTATTTCATTTCATATTCATGTTATTTTATATTGTCTCGATTAGTGTTTTTGTTAGTTCTGTTTTCTTTAACGTTTCCTCTCTATATTTCTCTTGAGGACCTTAGATACACAAATCGCTCAAGCTCCATAAACATGTTTTATTATCAAATTTAATGGATTCGTCGCCAACACTAACAAGGTAAGTCAGTAGATTAAGTTCAGGAGAATTCTGGAGCCTTCGAAATCAGGTTCGTAAATTACTTTTAAAGTTATGTAATAAGCAATGATCTTGAAGACAGTAATGTTATAGTTGTAGACTAGGGAATCGTATTGTTTTGATTTGTTATTGGTACTGGTTTCGGAGCAAGTGTTTTATTGCCACCTTCCTGTGGTACCTCTTTTATAAGAGAAAAAGGTCAAATAGATAGTAGCTTTATGGAACCAGATTAAAACTCATCTGCACGTAAAATAAGGCCAAATTATTTTTTTTTTCTGAAACAGAGAAGAATTCTGCATACACAAACCAATTGTTTTACCACTACACGGCAGGCTCTAAACTCTTACACTCGGCGAATATTAAATTAACTGCTTGGAGACAGTGTGAGGACTCTACTGTTATCTTTTGATTTAAAACCTCTTGTCCACTCCCTAACACCCTGTTCTCTCCAGATGTCCCGTTGACATTGTACAGCATATTAAACTAACCGCTTAGAGGTCTATTGGTATTTTTTGATTTGAAACCTCTTGCACTCCTCTAACACCCTGGTCTCTCCGCAGACGTCCCGCTGACATGGTACTGGGGGCCGCGGGCGCTGCTCCCCTGCTCGCTGCAGGGCGCGCGCGCGCATCCGCGCCGCCCCCCGCCGCCGCTCGATGCTGAACAGCCAAGACCACAGCGGGTCTTCACTTGGCTTAAGGATGGCGAAGAATACGAGGGCAGGTCAGTTCCTTTAGCACGATAGGGCGCGTAGAGTTACGCGCGACATAGGCTATACCTGTCACTGTCTAACTAGAGACGTTAGAAAGTGACAGGTAGACTATCCCGCGCCGCCCCCCGCCGCCGCTCGACGCTGAACAGCCGAGACCGCAGCGGGTCTTCAGTTGGCTGAAGGATGGCGAAGAATACGAGGGCAGGTCAGTCCCTTTAGCACGATAGGGCGCGAGTAGAGATACGCGCGACATAGACTATACCTGTCACTGTCTAACTAGCGACGTCAGAAAGTGACAGGTAGACTATCCCGCGCGCGCTGCTCCCCTGCTCGCTGCAGGGCGCGCGCGCGCATCCGCGCGGCCCCCCGCCGCCGCTCGACGCTGAACAGCCGAGACCGCAGCGGGTCTTCACTTGGCTTAAGGATGGCGAAGAGTACGAGGGCAGGTCAGTCCCCTTAGCACGATAGGGCGCGAGTAGAGATACGCGCGACATAGACTATACCTGTCACTGTCTAACCAGAGACGTCAGAAAGTGACAGGTAGACTATCCCGCGCGCGCTGCTCCCCTGCTCGCTGCAGGGCGCGCGCGCGCATCCGCGCCGCCCCCCGCCGCCGCTCGACGCTGAACAGCCGAGACCGCAGCGGGTCTTCACTTGGCTGAAGGATGGCGAAGAGTATGAGGGCAGGTTAGTTCCTTTAGCACGATAGGGCGCGTAGAGTTACGCGCGACATAGACTATACCTGTCACTGTCTAACTAGAGACGTCAGAAAGTGACAGGTAGACTACCTATGGATAGTCTACCTGTGGCGCTGCCCCTAATAATCCAGATACGTACCACTGCTGGGCACAAGCATCCTCTGAGATGAGAGGGCTGTAGTTCCCACGCGGGCCCAGTACGGATTGGGAATCACACACAGCAAATTACTTCGAAGCTGTGTGTTCCTCATGATGTTTTCCTTCACCGAATAGCCCCTGGTAATATCAAATTTGATTTCGCGCATACATTTCGAAAAATTCAGTGTCAGGGGTTCGAACCCTTAATTAAAATAATATAACGCCCGGGTAAATATTTGGGCGTTTGAACCGCTGTCATTATTCTCAACACTTTTTTTATTAGATTTATTTCGAAATTGGTATAATAAATGTGTCATATAGTGTCTATGTCTTGCACGTAGGTACACGCTAGATTATTATATACACATTTCCAACAGTATCTGATAAAAAAAACTGATGAGAATATTGGTTCAGACGCCCGAATATTTACCCGCCCACCTTTGCCACCAAAGCAGCAAAACTATAAATTCTCGTATTGTCTACAGGGTGTTCCCGAACGGCACGCTGGAGCTGCGCCGCGGGGAGGACGAGGACGGCGTGTACCAGTGCTCGGCGCGCGTGCAGCAGGGCGTCGTGCTCGGGTACCCCCTCCATGTGAAGAGTGCGCGTGAGTGTCAATAACATAAGTCATAAACAGAAATAATTGGTTCCAATTCCAACGGAGTCTTCTTATTCAAGTGCCTCTTCAGTCCTGAAGGTTGGCCGTCAGCTTCTTGTACTCGGTCTTGTCAACCGCGAGTCGGAATAGTTGTAGTATTTCAAGGCAAATTCGTTGCACTATCACTCGAAGAAAATAAATGAATTTACCGTTCTTACTAGCAATTACAATGCGATTGAATGTGTAATCTTACTAAGGTACCTACCATGGGTTCATGACGACAATTTAACGTAGCAATACGGGTGAAGATGAAACTATTAATTAGACTCATTTTTTATCTTATTACGTCCATACGTTTTAACTAAAGTTAAACAGTAAGAAACACATATTTCCATTCACGACTTAGTTTGCAGCCTACAAACATACATGTGAACTAGAAATATCCGAAACCGTCTAGTATGTAGGTAGGTAGGTATGACGAAAGTGGTGAATTTAGATGAAGCAATAAAAGTACTTAGGGGAAAGTCGTTTATATCGTACCACTTTTTACTTTTATGTTTTTATTTAATATACAAAAAATCTTACACCTATAAATGACTGTTCCGTTCATATATCAATATCTTGCCTATCACATATAAAAAAATAAGTGCACTAGTCTACAATTTAATCGGGAAAAAACGCGTTTTTCCGGAGGTCCACTATCGGTACAATTTAGCCAACTAGTTGTTTAAATCGTACCAGGGGTATTTTAAATCGTACCACTAAATAATACAACAATTATTTAGAATAACTTTTTTATCTACATAACCATTTACAATCTTTATTTAGTGTTGTATTTTAGACATGACATTTACATCATAAACCTACAGGAATGAAAAATAAACAGTACCAAGCATCAAATTTTAAACATGAGAAAATGTTCTAAAATATCTACTTTTGTTCAGATAGACATACCCTTTTTATATTGTTTGCAACATGGAAATGTAGAAAGTAAGTATAACCAACATATTATACATGTCTCAAACAGCCGAAAAGTCTGCTATTAAGACAAAAAAAAATCGACCTACGTACTTCTCTTGTATTGTATGTATATTTTATAAATGTCGGGTAAATTGTACCGGTACGACTTGGCCAACTACACTATGGTACAATTTAACGGACCATGTATTTAAAAAAAAAACAAGCAATAGTCACATAACCCTAAAACTTAAAGACTTTGCGAAAACAATGCACAAAAACTCTTTAATTTGTCATTCTAATACCGTCAATATTGATACAAAAACCCACCTTTTTCACGAGTTTCAGTCTTACGAATCAGCACTAAAATTGACATCAAAAACCACAAAATCATTTTTTTTCACTAACTCACAAAATGTTCAACCAACGTCATGACGAAGTGGCCAAACCTTTGGAGCATCACTAAAGCATCGTTTGAAGTTGCTAGCGTCGAAGAAATATTTTGGTTTGTGGATAATCTAGAGGTGGTACGATTAAACCGGCGGTACGATTTCGCCGACTCTCCCCTATGTCAGAATTAAAGCGAATGGCATTCTGTTGTCAGCCTCAACTGCAAGGAATAGGGCGTGGTGTTTTTATGTGACTGAGCAATCGGATTGTAGTTGGTTAAGAATAAATCTCTTAGTCAACTTTGCTATCCATTCAACGGGCAACATTCTCCAGCACAACATTTAAAAGCCATTATTTTTCGTCCATTTCTTCACCCTGTAGCAATAAACTCCAATCAACAGCTTTCTTACGTTGTGTCCACGAAATTCGCGACGTTTTCCGTCATTACGTCATAACGGGACGTGACTTGTTTTCGCAAATGTTGTCAACTCCGACGCATCAGTACCCGATAACTGGGAATAACGATGTTACGCCGACCGGCATTTCGCGCCCGAAACAAACTTTAAAAGGAAAGAAGATTGCCATGCGAAACGGTTATTCCCCCCAGTTTTGTCTTAGTTGTGGGAATGAAATGTTACTGTGGGCGATCGTGAAAACTGGCTAAGTGCTAGTCGCAATTTCGCATGAAGGACTATACGCTCGTGTGAAAAAACCCAACAGAAAAGTTCCCGAAACCACGCCAAATTCTGTGTATTCATCTGTGATCATTTATAAAAAAACTACGTTTGTTCTAAGTATTTAACTATTATTATTTCAGGCACTATTATTATTACTAAACGT
The DNA here is from genome assembly GCA_005406045.1 of Adoxophyes honmai. Taxonomy (NCBI): domain Eukaryota; kingdom Metazoa; phylum Arthropoda; class Insecta; order Lepidoptera; family Tortricidae; genus Adoxophyes; species Adoxophyes honmai. Next base: position 211,180 of record BHDV01065263.1, on the reverse strand, counting down.
AGAACTCGTTAAAACGCGTTTATTGTGTGATACAGGTAAATACATACATCACGTCTGTATTCCCGAATGGGGTAGGCAGAGCACACGTCACGTTATATAAAAAAAAGTTATGACTACTTCCGGTCCGTAATCAATTAGCAAATTCACTGTATTGACTGATTATTTAACTGTTTATATATTTAACACTAGTTTCTATCACAATTCACGATATTTATTACTCCGATATTATATCCTATTGATTGCACATCAAACTCTCCACATATGGAGAATCCCCCCAAAAATTTACTGGACTGAACATTCTCCTAAAGTTGGGGAATTCCCTCAACACTAGCAACACTGATCCCCGATAACCCAGGATTGTCGCTTAGCCCGAAAACAAAGTTTTCGCGTAAGGTGTGACCCAAGTTAAGTCTTCACAACTCGTTAAAAACTTCCCCGTTCGTTCAAATAAAAAAATTGGGTAAAGTTTAGCGGGGTGTTAAAATATCTAGTGTTGCTACAGATTATAATAGAGTTACTTTTAACTTTTTTAACCGACTTCAAAAAGGAGGAGGTTCTCAATTCGACCTAATTTTTTTTTTTTATAACAGGCTTCGTACAAAAGTGTCGTTAGCCAAGGGCATTGTCATTGGCCAAACTAAACAATTCTATACAACTAAGTAGGGCAGGAGTACCGTTTGTGGCCACTTTAGCACCATTTTTGGCCAGCGGACATTTTAATTAATTTACAAAAAAACACAATACTAAAACCATATTTTTATTATATTTCCATCAAGTCATTTGAAATTGAATCGAAGTTTTAATATTTTTTTAGTATAAATTTTGTTTTATGAAAAAAAATCCAACAAAGGCTCTACCCCAAGTTACAACAAAATCGGATCACGAGTTTTTGAGGTATGGAAGTTTGAAACAGAAATGGCGGCGTTTTCATGTTACTTTTTGTTCTAACATAAACGAATCCCTTCCTTGAATTGTTAATTTCACTATAAGCTTTCGTTAATTTTACATAAATCTAGGATCCTATTTGATGTAAGGAAACCTTTCTTTTGGTGTCTAGCTAGGGCTTTGTTTTGCTGATGTCTGAAGTGAAAGCAAAATGGCCGACTTGACAGTTTTAAGGCTTAAGGTAAAGTCGGCTACAAGTCTGGAAACTTAGATTGACTAGATCACGTCCGAGACCTGAATCTAAATGCTGTAAAATGATAATATTTTACAGTATTACAGGATTAGCAATAACGGGATCGAGTATTTAATAGTGTTTAATTTTTAATGCTGGTAGAACAAATCCATGACTATTCTACGTTTCATCGCTACTTTCAGCAAAATAGATTAAGTATAGCATAGATGAAAGATGTATAATAGTGACAGCTAGGTTCCTACCCTGTTATCTAAAGCGCACCTAAACCTATTTCCTTAGTCCCCTCTAACGACATCCATGAAAAGAACGGAGAGATGTTACGGTAAACTCGACATACATACATACATACATATTCTCACGCCTGTATTCCCATGAGGGGTAGGCAGAGCACATGGATTCAAAAATCCAGTGCCACGTCTAGCAAATTCAGGGTAACCAGATGGTTAAACGTGATATTGCGGTGACAGGTTGCCAGCCCATCGCCCACAATACACTGACCCTTTCCCAGAGTCGACTCTTACGACACCCACGGGAAGAAAGGGGGAGGTGCTATTCTAACCCGGCACCACACGGGCTAAACTCGACACAATGCAAATAAAGATGTTACCAACACTCCGACGACCACGCATAAGTCACGAATACGGTACAGTTTATTTATTTTTAGCTTTCCATACTCAAAAGGGCAACAATAAAACGTCTGTCAAAAGATCCTTTTCCCCAGAAACAGGTACAAAAATCAACTTCAAATTAATGTCAGGAAAGGGTAACTACCTCCGAGCTTAAAAGAGAACTAGACAAGGTTGTGAGTTGTAACATTTACCCGAAAAGAACATTACATGTTGGTTGTCAGGTTTTGCTCAAGTTACATTTAACCTTTGTTTGGTCCGTGAATAGGTAGTTTAGAGATTAATGAAGGTATCAACGAATAGGATTTTCTGGATTTTTTTTAATTCATGTGCTCTGCCTACCCCTCTTGGGAACACAGGCGTGAGAATATGTATGTATGTATGTATGTATCAAAGGATAGGTTACCATATCGAGTCGTGTTTAGATTAACACCTCTCCGTTTTTTCCGTTAATGTCGTAAGAGCTGACCAAGTATAAATAGATAAAGGTATGCATTAGGCAACAGACTAGCATCCTGTCACTATTAAGTAGCTTAAAACCTAAAATATGCTAGAAGTGGCTGCGGAACGTGAAATAGTTATGGTTTAGATTGTGTACTGTTTCGTATGCTCTGCCTATTTCCTTTGGGAATACAGGCGTGATGTATGTATGTATCAAAGGATCGTAGCTATCGGAAGTCTCTGCTTACCCCTGTGAAAAAGAGGTGTGACTGTATTTATAGATTAAGTAAAACTATCAACAAAAATTACATTTTCCGGACAACATTTCTTTTGCTCCCAGCTCCTTCTACTTTATTGTCACCCTTCCAATATAATCCAGCCTAATTACGTCCCACTGTTGGGTAAAGGACTCTTCTCAGCATGGGAGGGCTTGGGCTATAGTTTTCACATGGGCCCAGTGCGGATTGGGAACTTGAACTTCACACATCTTCACTTCGTCACTGTGTGCAGGTTTACGAGTACTCAAGACGTTTTCCTACACTGAATAGCTCAAGGTTAAATCAAATTTGGTTTCGAAAAAAATATCGAAAAACTCAGAGGTGCGAGCCTGGGGTTCGAACCCGCGACCCTCTGCGTAACGAGCCACAGATCAAGAGCAAGATTTGAAGATAATCAAACATAGAAACAGAAGAAACTAAACAATAGTAATTAATTAGCCACAAAAGATTGCCAGTCTAGAAAATTAGTTTCGAAGTATACTTTCCGCTTCACAGATCACCTAGATGAGTTTAACGAAAAAATAAACTCCTAAAAATAACACCATTCTGTACCCTTTGGTCTCAAGTCATCCTTTATAAATCGTTATAATTAGAACAAAAGGCAAGATGGCGTACCTGTCAGCCAATCAGTGCTTTGATCAGGGCTCAAACGTTACAACTGTTGCCTTTGATGTCCACCTGATCGACGTTAAGTTATGCCGATAATTTTAATAAATGCGAAGTTAAGCGGATTGATCTGAAGATAAATCTAGAACAAAGTACTGACCAGATATAAAGGAAATATAACTAGCGACCCGCCTCGGCTTTGCATGGGTGTAATACTGAGCTAATTAATATACAGGGTGAAAATGAAATACGATGGTAAAATAAAAAAAACACTTTTTTTTTCTTTTTTTTTCATCGGGAAATTCCCAAAAATATATTGAATGTGGGCATACTACAAACCGCGGTGTAACTGTTTACGTTTGTTTAAATTCAATTTTAAAGTAGGGTAGTTTTGCTTGCAGTTCGACGACCCTAAAGCGACCGCCGAGGGTAGGTATGAAAAATTAAGTCGCGAGCGGGTGGTCAAAGCGAGTGGTTGCGCACGCGTTCCCTACTCACCCCGTTCGTACGATACAAAAGCGCGAATTGTGCGAGTAACAATGTCGTTAGAATTTTCGAATCGCGAGTACTAGAAATGGTGCGAGTGTACATCCTAGCTGCAAAAATTTGGAGGCTACCTGTAGACGATATCGGGAAGAAAGTGTACCTAGATTCCAGACTCAGGGACTTCGAGACCCGCAGTTTACGAGTACTTGAACAATGTGTACGGTAGTGTCCGACCGAAGCTTCGGCTTCGGCTTCGGCTTCGGCCACCTTCGGCCAAAAAAACCACCTTCGGCCAAACCTTCGGCTTCGGCCAAAATTTGGCCGAAGCTTTGGCCGAAGCCGAAGGTTTGCAAATCGTGATTTGAAATTGAACAAACGATGCCAGAGCGAGACAAATAGTGCGCAGCGCTTAGCAGGGCAGCATTTCGCCGGCCCGATGGCATTACTTGCAGTTAATTATAGAAATTACTGACAACACATAACATAACAACATAGTCACACTTGATTAAGGAACGAAAACTGCGCATAATTTACTGCCGTTTTTTTTACTATTAGCAAATTCTCGTATTTCTTAGGGTCAACATGGGGTCAACACACCTTCGGCTTCGGCTTCGGCTTCGGCCGAAGGTTTTGATGAAAGCCGATTAATCGGCTTCGGCTTCGGCTTCGGCCAAAATTGTACCTTCGGTCGGACACTAGTGTACGGTGACCCGTGGTTAAGTCACGGTGAACCTGTGACCTCTTGTGATTTTTATCTTTGGGGCGAAATCAAGCGCCGTGTGTAGGTACATGGACGTACCACAAAATGTACAGAATCTTGAAGACAAGATTGTAAGTGCATTTTCCGAAGTGAAAAGTGATACTAAAGTGCTAAGAAGAGTGAATGAAAACATTTTGAAACGTGCATGACTCTTAGGAGAAAAATGGATTCCATTTTGAACGGTTATTAAGGTAGGCACACTAAACTTAGTTTCGATTAGTAGGATAGGGTTGAGTTTTTATTATTCTTGTACATAAGTTGATTCCAATTCTTTAACTACGCCTGAATGCCGAATTTATGCAGACTCAATTTTTATTTTAATCCACCTTTCCTAACCTACAAGTTTTCAAGTAACTGATTTTTATAAAACTTCTGCATTTGGACGGCTTAAGCCCTTAAAAGTAGGAAGGAAAAATGTTTAAAATTATGTTAAAAACAATTGTAGGTAGGTACTGAATAAGTCGTATTATTTTTCGCAAGGAAGTGAAAGCGCGCTACGTACCTATGAGTCGCGAGTGTCTGAGCTGAGTGGTGGATGCGCGGTGTCCATAATGTTAGCACTTTTTCGGAAAACTTTGGTGATTCATAATTTCTTATTTTCAAAAGAAAATGAGAAACTACTCAAATTATATTTTTAAGTTTTACTAACAAACAGATACGTAAAATTTCGTTACGGATTCCATTATCACCCTGTATGTTACCTGTGTGGTGTCTGGATAAAATAGCACCTCGCAATTTCTCCCATGGCTGTCGTAAGAGGCGACTAAGGAAATACGTTTAGGTATGCTTTAAGCGACAGGCTAGCAACCTGTCACTATTATACTTATACCTCATCCATCTGTTCTTAAAGTTAAAATTATGCTGGAAGTGGCTGCCAGGCGTGAAATAGTTACGGTTTTGTCTATGTCATGTTTCGTGTGCTCTGCCTAATCCATTTGGGAACACAGGCGTGTTTGCATGTCTGTATCTATGTAGGTATGTTACCCTTAACACATTAACAACCACGCCTAAAATCAAAACATCTGCGCGGAACCGAGTAGTCTATAGCTAGCACAAAATGAACCCGGCTACCGGGTTCTCGGTATCTCGCGAATGTTTTGAAGAACCCGGGGGCCGGGTCATTGGTTCTGAATGTGTTAAAGACCGACAACGAATAAGTTCGGAAAAATAACTCCGTAGGCGTTGTGGTCAGAAAAATGCACATCGCGAAATTTGTGTTTTAGTTCTAATGAAAACATAGAAAGACCAAATAGCGGATTTCGTCTCGACGATCATACATCGGTCTCTACGCGTTCTAGCAATGAAGAAAATCCATGACGCGTTCTGAGCCACCACGCTATTCCCAAATGAGGTTAACAACATATAGAACACTTTCAGCAACGTTAGCTTAATAAGTTGTTCCGTACCGTATGGTGTCGGATTTTGAATAACACCTCTCCGTTTCGTCTGTGGATGTCGTAAGAGGCAACTGAGAAATAAGGTTAAGGTATATTTTCCCCGTGTGGTGCCGGGTTAGAATAGCACCTCCCCCTTTCTTCCCGTGGGTGTCGTAAGAGTCGACTCTGGGAAAGGGTTAGTGTATTGTGGGCGATGGGCTAGCAACCTGTCACTGCAATATCACGTTTGACCATCTGGTTACCCTGAAATTGCTAAACGTGGCACTGGATTTTCGAATTCACGTGCTCTGCCTACCCCTCTTGGGAATACAGGCGTGAGTATATGTATGTATGTATATTTTAGGCGACATGCTAGCATAACAACCTGTCACTATTATTCTTGCCAACTAAAAACCTTAAAAAAATGCCAGAAGTGGCCACGAAAGGTAAGATAGTCATAGTGTTGTCTATGTAATGTTACTAACTTTTTGTGAGTACTGCCTATACGAGTAAAATATTTAAGTAAGTACGCATTTTCTTATCTAACAGTTATCTGGCCTATCTTGTCAGTAGTCACCAATTAGTAGTATCTCTTGAAATTCTAAGAAACATTACGTTTGCAATTGACTATGGAATTCTAAGAATCTTCAGTTAATTAGAGACGATTGGTGCTGCCACAGATTAGATATTAAGTAGATATGGCATGTCTGTGGGCCCGCGTGTTGTTTGTGTGCGGAGCTCAGTTTTGAGGGAACTTAGTAGATGAAATTAGACAAATTAGATACCCCTTGTGGGAATACAGGCGTGAGAATATGTATGTATGTATGTATGACACAACTACTCTTTGTAAGTCCACTTTGGAATGTATAACTATTACACGAAATAAGATCGACTTTGCTTTCCATAAAAAAAGTGAGAGATTAGGTACTTTATTTGGGGTTACTTTAATAACTTTCAGTATTGACTGTGATTCAGAGGGAAAAAAAATGTAATAAAGTTGTGTTAAAAGTGGTGGCTACAAATCGTGTGCTTAGAAAGTTTTTACACGTGAGCTTAAATAATCAAACACATTAAAGATTTTTCTAGCCCATTTCGTAAAGATTCTTCACTGTGGCTGAATAGGACATTCGCCCTTTGCCCACGCCATCAGCCGTAAAAAATATACACCTGTCAAATATCTAATTACGGAAGGTTAGAAGTTACGAATTCACGTGTTCCTGTTTGAGCTTATTTTTGGAACTTTCTTTATATTTTCGCAAAAAAGAAATACACGTATATTACACAGTACATGCGGAAACGTTATTTTCTTTCGTCACTTGTCTCTTGCTCGCAGTGGACAAAACTTATTTTCCACTCTTGCATTTTTTTATAAGAAGCCTTTTTTTATTTATTCTTTTCAGGGGGTTAAAGGTACCAGTAAACTCAATTCTAATTTTGAATTTTGGCGACACATGATTTCTTTGTTTAATGCCATTTCTACTTACTAGGTATGCGGTAGGCGATTTCCTTGGGTGCTACAGTACCGCGCTGTACAAACATTATTCGTAAGGGATAATTTAATATCCATAATTGATTGTAATTAAATCATTGGTTAGGGTAAAACAAACATTGATGTCTGCTTAAATTATTGCAAGCGTTCGGTTCGTAGCACTGCTACGACGTAGAGCCTCTACAAGTCTACAGTATCTGGTTATAGGATGGGATTATTAAATGAATTATTCCATCCATATAAACTTCGCGTGTTTAATATTAATATGATTTCATAGCAATATAAAATGGATACACTCACGTCTTTATATCGAAATTAGCTCGACATGTTTCGGGCCGATTCGGGACCCGTTGTCACGAGCGAAGAGTGGTGGCGCACAGTGCGCGTTTAACCGCTGCCGCCGTGGCGCGTTGCTCTTGATGATGGCTCACGAGTTGGTTTTAAACATGTCGAGCTATTATCGACATAAAGACTTGAGGTTGTCCGTTATATTTTTAAATTAAATATTTTACGTTTCTAAATTCATTTAGAAAATGATTCAAATTGGTGTGAGTTTCTCAACCAGAGATATGGTTACGAATTACAATTCCAATAAGTTACCTATCCCAAGTTTCGCCATATTATTTCCCCTTGGCATAGTAAATCGGCAATGGTTATGTTATGCAGTGTTTTTGTTTTCCAAAAGTCGAATTCGGGTCACTGTTGTTTATACGAAATGTCCTATAATTTATTCGCGCCCGTTTTCCTCATACTGGATTCTAGAACAAGCTTGCATATTTTCTCATCGTTTACTATGAAACCATTTCATTCCAGATCTACCATAGAACTTGTAGCGCAATTGTCTAACGCAGTGTTTTTCAATCTGTGGGTCGCGACCCCCTGGGGGGTCGTCAATCCCCTTCAAGGGGGTCGCGAGAATATTAATACATGATCAATATCAATAAAACATGATCTAGTATGTTGTTCCAATATACATTTTGTAATCCTAAATCGAAGTACCGCTACCTAGGGGGTCGCGATTTTTTTTTACCTACGAAGGGGGTCGCTCCATGAAATAAGTTTGAAAAACACTGGTCTAACGCACCAAAAATCTAAATCGTTTTTAATTTGACAGATTCAGTGTCAGTTCGCGTTGAAATGTTACAATTTCAAAGCGATTTTTGGTTTCAACTGTCAAATTAAAAACGATGTAGATTTTGGGTGCGTTAGACAATAGCTCTGCTGGTTACAGTAAACGTCATAACAACATTACACTGCTCTAACGTTGACGTACAATAAAAAACTAGACTCCCAATCATGTAATAAAATTCCTCAAAAAACGTCCGAGCGGTGTGGTCTGTGTGTGTACATCAACACATACAAATAACATGAACAGCATTCATTCAAATCAACACCTTATTTTGTAGCAGTAATGTTTAATGACAATTGTACACGACCGACATAACGTCACGCGCGTCGAAAGACAACTGAACCAAAACTCAGCACAGTTGACGCTTGTGCAGACTTTTGCTTCCGACATTTTTTGAGCGTGATCGGGAGTCTAGGTGTTTATTGTACGTCAATGTGCTCTATAAACGGAATTTCTATTTACATTTACTTTGACAGCATTCTACGGTGGATCAGGGATCAATTGGTTCACTTCACACTTATAGCTGCAAAGTGAACGTAGTCCATTCTAAACGGGAATACTTCTGTCTAGATGAACGATACTTAATTTATTTTCAATGCAACCTAGAATTTTTATTCAAAAGTATAACATTCCATAAAAGCGAAAAAAAAATGAAAAATTTATAAAATAACTAACTTAAAACTAAACTATATTTAAAAAAGGACACCCCCGCGGCAAGGTCCCAAAGACGTTGGCAGCGTTTCCTCGCTGTATCGCAATGCTGGTGCGTTAAGCGAGGAAGCTGCCAGCTCTCTATGCAACCTTATATTCCGTCTGCGCGGAGTTATTTTATCAATCCCACGGGATCTATTTATTCTTGTGGGATAGAAAGTAGCCTATGTGTTTATCTAAATCTAAGGAATCAACTACCTGCGTACTAAATTTAGTTAAAATAGGTCCCACCGTTTGGGCGTGAAGACGTAACAAACACATTGACACACTTTCGCATTTATAATATTAGTGTGAGTATCTGGTTAGTGTGTGCCACGCTTTACGGTATGTTACTGAAACAGCCATACAAGTCTGCATACATAAACGGGCTCGGGAATTTGTTTATCGTTCACCAAATTTCCACCTCCTGTGTCCCGTTAAATGACGCCTTTTATCTCAAAATTCCCGCCTTTCGCAGTCTTTTGTGACTCTTGCTTCTTAATTAATTTCACGCCATTTTGAAAATATAACAAAAAACAATTCCTGCTGCTTTCCTGGGAAGACGTCTTTTGTTCTCGCCAATTACGCCGCTAAAATATATGGGTAATTTGGTCGTTTGTGCCGTAACAATGTGTGAGGAATGGGCTGGAGAAATGGAGAGAATGGGCGCGATGTGTGGTTGAAAGACTTCTAAAGATAGTCACGAGTCTTGTGAACTATGTAAATCAATTGTTTTTTCTACAAAATATTGTACGGAGTATGTACAACTGTTTTCAAAACATAATTATCTAATAATAACAAAGCCAACTCTAAAATAATCTCTAACCATGGCACAGACACACAGACACACAGACTATGATTACTAGACATCGGATTATATGCATTTGCATGTTTGCATATGCAAATGCATATTTTGGCACTTTTTCACTGATAGTGCATATTTCGATACTTTTTCATAGATAGTGCATATTTTCGTGTTTGGCATGTTGTTTTATGTAGAGAATCATTGGTTACGAAAATTATGTATAATTCATACAGTCGGAAGTTGTATTTAAGCAACCGATCTTAGAAATCTCTCGATATTACATTGTTAATACATCGTTGAGATTCAGACTTCAAAACAAATGATTTAATTCAATTATAAAGATATACTAAGAGGACTTCATCTTCTTAACGTTTCCGTTAACCATCTCCTTCTTTCCCCAGATCTGGACAAGTTCTCCGTCCACCCGGAGAACGTCACGGCTCAGCTGGGGCAGCCGGTGACGCTGTCCTGCAGCACCAGCTCATCCCCGCCGGCAGCCATCTCCTGGCTGCGAGATGGGCAGAGCTTACCCGTTGATGGCAGGTTAGTAATGGTTCTTGTATTGTACATGCATACAATCACGCCTATGTTCCAAATGTGGTAAGCAAAGCACACCCTTTCCTGACATTAATTTGAAGTTGATATTTGTACCTGTTTCTCGGAAAAAGGCTCTTTTGACAGACGTTCTATTGTTGCCCTTTTAAGTACGGAAAGCTGAAAGTAAATAAATCGGCTGATCTCGCATAAACTTTACCGTATTCGTGATTTATGCGTGATCGTCGGAGTGTTGGTAACAACTTTATTTGTATTGTGTCGAGTTTAGCGTAATGTTACGATACCCACGGAAGAAATGGAGACGTGTTATTATAAACCCGACACCGCAAGGGCACGAAATATTTTATCTGTGTTAAATTTCTGATAGCAAATGTCTTTATCCTTACTAATAGTACCAGAGCCCACGACCAAAATTTTTGTCTCATAGCAATACGGCCAAAACCGCATCAAATCGATAGATACGATTATGCTGAACTCGAAAATACTAATATCAGACATTTTCCGCGTAGCGTTTGATTTGACCAAATTTTTTTCGTTTTTGGGAGTATATGCTACACTTAAAGTGTCTGAAAACAGGTTTTTGGTAATCCTGGCAGCAATACGAAAAGTTAAAAAAAAAATATTATCCGTATTGCTATGATACAGGTCGACTAAATTTGTTGACATTTTCAAAAATGCGCTCAGGCTATATGCTACGCGCAAAATGTCTGAAAACAAACTTTTTCGTAATACAATTATAAAATCTATGTACGTTTTCACTATCAGACGTATTGCTATAATACCGACTGCCTTTTTTTTTGACACAGCAGAAATGGCCTCCCACGCAGTTGCTACACTTTCGACCGTTACTACACACCTAGTCGGGTTCAGTATCATACAATCTAACGATTTTATAGGGTTTTTGCCGTATTGCTATGAGACATGGGTTTGGTCGTGGGCTCTGGTACTATAATATTATATCCTTATCCTTACTAATATTATAAGTCAGAAAGTGAGTTTGTTTGTTTGTTTGTTTGTTACGCTTTCACGCCGTAACTACTGAACCGATTGCTTTGAAATTTTGCAGACATAAAGATAGAAGTCCGGATTAAATAATAGGGTACTTTTTATCCCGGAAAAATTGTTGTTCCCGAGGGAAAACAAAAATATAGTTTGCTTGATAGATCGATATCAATCGATGATAGATCGATATCGATCGATAGATGATAGATCGATGGCGCTGTGTGTCGTTTGAAACGAGAAGTTTTCTTATAGTTGTGCTTTATACCGCAATATAATCGAGTATCACGCGGGCGAAGCCGCGGGCGGAAAGCTAGTTTCTTAAATAAAGTATTGAATTTTGAATTTAATTTTGACAAAGTGTCGTGAGCTCTACCTACCCCATTTGGGAACACAGGTGTGATGTTTGTGTTGTGTATGCGTTGCTATTAAAACCTTTCATAAAATTGTCGGTAAAATTCAGAAAGAAAGATTGAAACTTATCATCACATTTTCATTATAGTTTAGTTAGCTAATTTTTTATGAATCGCCTTGATGACGTTTTCGATTATTCGTTAGAGTACTTCTTTTTCTAGTAGATAAGAAAACGCCTGTACTTATATTTGGTTCAAACAAGTAATCACCCATTAGTGGTTGATTTGACATGAACTTTCGTTTGGACATGTAAAATGGATGTACAACTTCGGTGACCTGTACAACAGCGGTTCTTAACCTTTTTGCCTGGCGACCCAAAATTCAAAAATATTAGAAGCTCGCGACCCAATCAAACATTAAAAACAAATGAAATGCAGTGATTGCTGTTTGTTTTTCAAAAAAACCTGCGGATCCTGCTACCCATCTCGATATATATGGCCCGCGACCCAAATGTGGGTCGCGACCCGAGGTTAAGAAACGATGCTGTACAGGGTGCAAATAAACTTCTAAAAAAACTCTTTTTTTGTTTCAGACATTATTTGTTGAAGGATCAGCTGCTTATAACTGAAGTGAGACAGAGCGATGTTGGCTTGTATAGGTAAGTCCATTGGATTATACTGTAAAGCATATCACTTATTGAGGCTTTACATTGATTATCGTTGCCGTATAGAGTTTTAAGAATGTTTTAAACAAAGCACAATCTCTTCTTTCATTTTTGAAGCTGTATTACATACATACTCTACTAATTTTTATGATTAATTGATGGCAAATCGGCCCAGGGGGCCCTCGAAGACCGTATCGGCCAGATCGGCGATGTTCTAAAGAAAGGCCACATTAGGAGTGCCTGAAACCGTCGAGCGTGTATGACACGAGTGATGAATGTGGGTGAAGCGAGAGAGGTATATTAGAATAGGAGAGAATGACACTCCGTTGTCTCAGTCTACCCCGCAGGGATGGCACGTTTATGTATGTTAGGACTTATGAATCACAGACTGAAATCGAAATAGATACCGCGAGTTCCTGCATTTGTATGAAACCCAAGCGTGCCACTTTTACTCAACATACTGTAACGTCACATGAGCGCTTTAGTGAAAGGAATTGTCAATCCGAGTGAAACCGATTCAAAGGTTACGCCGCATTATTCAAGTTATCCTGTCTCTAGGAAGTTGAACCTAATCTAAATGGTACAAGACTAAATGAAATCGCGTCAAAGAAAGAGCATTGCTCTCCCTTTTGGCTCCCTTTTGACACTTGAGTCATCTATTACGATATAAGTCTGTGTTATGAATTTATAATTAAAACACAAAACCAAATAATCCTTTTATCTTTCCTCAGATGTCGAGCAACAAATCCACATTTAAACAAGAGCATCATCAGCCACGGAGGCAGGCTCCGGGTGGCACCCTCGGCGGCCCGGGAGCCCGCCTTCCTCGCTACCTTCGAAGACCGACACCTTTTGGCGCCGGCGGGGTCGTCGGTGCTGTTGCCGTGCCCGGTCGCAGGGTGGCCTAGGCCTGAGGTAAAAAATTATCTCTTTATATTGGAGAATTACTTTTTTTTACTGTTTCAAAGCAGTGAATGGGCGTTTCTTGATGAACGAGGAGGTTTTCTTAGGAATTTGTATGAGACCACACCCCTTTCTCGGGTATCGGATGTCAAATTTTTAACTTGACTTGGCAACGTTTTTAGTGGGGGTGAGATCGCGTTCCGCTTTTTCCGTGAAGTTCACCAAAATTGAAATCTAGCAATTTCCTAGATAAAAATACGAAGTGATCTCTGATACGTACATCACGCCTGTATTCTTAGATGGGGTAGGCAGAGCACACGAAATGCTATGTAGGCAAAACCATGACTGTTTCACGTTCGTGGCCGCTTGTAGCATAGGTATTTTATAGGTTTGAAGTTGGTAGGTATACTCGTAACAATGACAGGTTAAACTGTCGCCTAACCTTAACCTTCCTCAGTCTCTTGTACGACACGAAAGAAATGTAATCCGTCACCACACAGAACGCAGAATATCGACTAATTACCATCTTCGAAATAGCCAAAGTATCCTACAGCCAACCTTTGTCCCCAGATCACCTGGGAGCTGGTGACTCCTGGCGGCTACTCCAGCGTCCTGGACGGGGGCCAGGTCCTGGCGCGGTCGGAGCTGGACGTCCAGAGCGAGGGCGTCTACACCTGCAGGGTCCGAGGTCGCGGCGACCTGGAGAAGGTAAGGGTCGCGGAGTACAGAGAAATTTGGGCGTTGACCCGCCACCTCTTTCGCATGCGTGCATATTGCCACATTCATAGAGATAGCGATGGCATCGATTGCTGGCAGGGCCGTCTTTAAACTATTTGAGGCCCTGGGCACATTAGGATCATGGGGCCCCTATGCAGGGGGGTAGCTACCAAGGGGCTAGGCGGGGCAGTGCCCCGGGGCCCCCAAGCACAGGGGGCCCCCGAACCGTTTCTATCGAATTCTAGGGGGGGGGGTGCCACCCATGCTAGCTACGCCACAATAATCAGTTATAGGTGTGGGGCCCTTGGTTACCTAGCTACGCCACTGCCCTGCAGGTTATCATTTGGTAATCTGGCAGGAACTAGGGGGCCCCATTCGATCGCGGGGCCCTGGGCACTTGCCCATAGTGCCCAGTGGAGAAGAGGGGCCTGATTGCTGGTTGAATGGAATAGGTGACGTCGATCGATTGTTTCTACCAGAGTGCTTAGTGAAGTCAAACAGTTATCAAACGGAAAAGGTTTCGTTTGCGAACTTTTAAGCCGGGTACTCACCTAGCGAGCCGTAACTGTAACCGTTGCATGTTCTGTAA
>BHDV01065263.1:150224-168793 GCA_005406045.1 Adoxophyes honmai | reverse complement strand
TTATGCAATTTGAGCGTATATATTTTGAACGTCTGAAAAACGAACTTATGACATTTGATTTTAGATGTTATGCTACGTAACCGTTGCGAGCGACCCGGTAGCTTAGCGGTGAGAGCAGCCAATCTAAATTCAAATCGCAGGTGGTCGGAGGTTCGAATCCTCCTCGGGTCAATCTTTTTTTATTTTTACAGAACGCGGAAAAAGTCTTCATTTTGTTTGATTTATAAGACCTCTCCATGTTTTTCGTGGATGTCGTTAAAGGCTTTTGGCAACATACTGGCAATTCCTCTCGGTGTGTTTTTTTTACAAAACTGACAAAGGATGTTCGTGTGCTATTTGATTTACAATAAGATCTTTCCATTTCTTCCGAGGATGTCGTTAGAAGCGACTAAGAAAATTTATGGCAACATACTATCCATAGAAGAAAATAGCTATAAAAGTAGCTTGGATACTAATAATGGTGCCAGTCATGGTTTTGTCTATGTAGCCTTTGTTGTGCTCTGCCTACCGCTTTTGAGAATACAGGCGTGATGAATGTATTTAGGACATTCCTCGAAATATAACTTGGCAAGATTTTGTACTACTACGCGCACGATTTAGAGATAGAGTAAATCGACCTTATCGCGATAGTATTACAATAACGCGAGTAGATCCGTTTTATCATAGCTGGGCACCGTTAATCTAACAGTTAACTTCGTTTATCGTTAATCCGTTAGATACTAAAAAAAAAAATTATATGCTGTTGTTGCGTTAGTTGGGTTTTGGTTCTGGAAGCGATCTATAGGTACGCAGCTTTCTCACTCGCAAAGTGATTTTGTTTCACTCGCAGAGTCCCGGCACGCGCCGCTCGGCAATTTATCGTTTCATACTTCTCTGAATATGTATGTGTATGTGTGGATATTAACAGAAGGCAATGAGTCCGTTTACCTTTTTAAGAGTTAACTTAAAAGTTAATCCATTAGTAGAAATTAATTTCGTTAATTAACGAATAACGGATTAACGAGTTAATGCCCAGCCATGGTTTTAGTTCACTATTGTTACTATTCCTGTCCCTTGCAGACGTGTCGGACCTGTCGTACGTGTACACGAGCAGCGGCGTGACGGTGTCGTGGGCGGGCGCGGGCCCGCGCGTGGTCCGCTTCGCGCAGAACATCACGCGCCCGCTCGAGGCCTGGCGGCGGCTCAACGTCACCGAGACACACGTGCAGGTAGGACGCGTTTGGAGTGGGGGTTATTGGACTAGGGGCTGTTAGACTGAGAGCTGTTGGACTAGGATCTGTTGGACTAGCTGCTATTGGACTAGGTGCTATCAAATTGGGGGCTGTTAGACTAGGGGCTATTAGATTGGGGCCTTTGGACTAGAGGCTATTAGACTGAGGGTTATTGGGTATTGAAATTAATACTGACTCGTGTACCGTGCCCACAAACTAGGGGCTATTAGACTAGAGGCTATTGGACTATAGGCTACTAGACTAGGGGCTCTAGGCTATTAGAATCGGGGCTTCCTTATAACTGACTCCTGTATGGTTGTGGCAGCTAGCCGGCCTGGACCCGGCGCTACTAAGCGCTACTAAGCGTTGTTAGGCTAGGGATTATCAGATTCGGGGAAATTGGACTAAGGCCTATGGGCCTAGAAGTCATTGGACTAGGGGCTATTGAACTAGGTGTTATTAAAATGGGGGCTTGCTTGTTACTGACTCGTGTACCGTGCCCACAGTTGGCCGGCCTGGACCCGTCGCTGCCGACGTTCGTGACGGTGACAGCCCCCGGCTCGGGCCGCCCCAGCCGCGTGCTGACCATCCCCGCGCGCCCGCCTGACTACTCCGCTGTGTCCATTGGTAAGTGCCGGAACAACCTCGTGTCGTGTCGCACCTTATATTGATGTGTGGCGTGGGAGGCGAGAGTAAACGAAACAGCTTTAGGCTTGAAACCACTAAACTTCATAATACCTTGGTTCGCAATACCCCTATTTATCAAATTACCAAAGGCTCATAATACTTAAATGTCAAATTGTGTAGAATAATCATAGAGGACAGACCAACTAGAGCAGAGGTTCCCAAACTTATTTTGTCTACTGCCCACTTTGAAAATAAAAGATATTTTAACGCCTCCATTTTTTCATCTACTGAAAAACCACTAAAATACACAACGCCCAAATTTTTTTCTGTGTATCTTACCGCCCCCCTGTACGCCTACAGCGCCCACAAGGGGGTGTTATCGCCCACTTTGGGAATCTATGAACTAGAGAAACTATGATGGCCACCCAGTTCCGCAAACCGTCAGTTTATTTCAACTTACAAACTGTCACAGAAACTGTAAAGAGCTAATAACCATAGAGGAAAAACCAGTGCGTTACGCCTGATCTTGGGCCGGCTAATAAAGGCCGGCGCTGACTGCCGGCATGGCACGGAACGGCACGGCAAGTTATGCCGCAGCATCCTGTAAAATAACCCGTGGAATGCTTCGGCATGCTGTGGCATGCCGCGGCATCGTTGTATCAAAATAAAGTAACATGAATTCTAAACTCATAGTAATAAGATTTAAAATAGTTATATCAGTAACAAATCCTTTGCCATGACCTGCCGTGCCATGCCGGCAGTCAGCGCCGGCCTTAAGAGCACAACGAACGCCGCCATGCTTCGGCGGAATCGTCTACGAACAAATTCAATGACATTAGTACTGTATAGGTTCTGACCTCTATGAGAATAATAGATGTTATGTATTTTCATAGTTTTTATAAGGCACGCTGAAAAATAGCGTTGCGGCTTGCCGCAATATCATGGTGTAGCATGCTGAGTGCTTCCCTTTTGGCGCTGTTAAGCACAGAATTTATCTATTTTATTGCTTCTTTAAGTTAAGTTCTTTAAGTTAGTTGTCGAGACGTTTCTTATGCGTCGTTTGTCCCCAGGTGTGGGCGTGGGCTGCCTTGTCTGCGTGCTGCTGCTGCTGGGCGCCGCGGCCATCTGCATTTGGAGGAAACGGAAGGCGCAGTCCCCTGTTAGGTGAGACCTTCTAAATAACATATAGCCTGGGTTAGAATCCCACTGCTGGGCAAAGGCTCATGTTCTCTATATTTAACAAAGCGTGGAAACAGAATAGGTAGTACGTACATAAGGTCCATTGCCGAACATGTTTAGCTGTAAAAATATTGCTGTCTCTTTTACCGTTACTTGCTGGCCGGTAGACATTCTCTAGTGAAAGAAAGAGAAATCAAATGTTTTTACATTTAAACCGCGGATAAACGCTGATATGCGAGAATCCCTGTAGTAATATCAAGGCCACGAAAAATGTTAATTTATTTTGGAATTATAAGGTACCTGTATAAAAATCTTGATTGTGTGTTGCAGTACCAAATAAACGTCTTCATCTACCTATCACTCTATCTACTAATAAAATGTGTTAACCAGGTCTCGTCGCCGGAACCTGTCCCCCACTGAGGGGCACGAGGGGGAAAGCGCAGAAATGAAGGTATGTCATAATAAAACTTCACCCACATCCATGTCATCATTCCCCCACTATACGTTCAAAAGCGAAAGTAAATCGCCGCCATTTTACTTAGTATTTATTGTATAGCATTGTATGACTCTTTATTGCACATAAAACAATTACAAAGAAAACAAGATACAGGATAACAACTTCACGTATAAAGGCGAACTTATCCCCGGGGGATCTCTCCCAGTTAACTTTCGGGCGATTGACAGGATAAATGAAAACGAGTAGACATACAAAAAAGAAAACTTATGGAGATAAAACCTAAAACTACATAAGCTAAACAAATGTTATTACTCAGTATCAATGTTATCTTTGAATGTTTTTCAGTATTGTTATACCTATTTATGAATGAAGATAACGTTGTATGTACAACTATATCTTATGTAAATAATTTACGATTGATACATGAGCGAGCATGTTGCAAATATTTTGTTTTACGAACGATTCAACCGACTTTTTTATGTTACGAAAAGTCAGCAACTGTCTTAAAGTTTTAGTTAACTAAAACATCTTCAACAGCTATCTATCTCGGCATAGGTGTGTTTGTGCTTCGTGGCTACATAATTAAGTATAATACTCGGACAAATTTACCAAATTTCGTACCATGACGATGGGGTTGGTTGAATCGCTTCGCAGCCGCATATTATTTGTAAACCATGTCGTGCTCTCTAGAGTGCGACGTTTGTTAACCTGTGATCGTTAATTTCATAGCAATTTCCACGTAAATTTGACGATTATATACTCTTGATGACCGTAGCTACCGATTACACATGCTCGCTGTGCCAGTGGTGTTATTATCTAAAGTAAACTAAACTCGTCGAAGAACTAGACGTCGAGGTGTCAAAATTACCTGTCAAATTTACATTAGAGAATAACACCACGGCACATGACAGGGTTTTTGTGTGTGTCCGTCCCTTTGCCTTGATAACGGGCAGTGTGAGTTGTGTGTAAGATGTTATGACGTCGGCAGACCGTCGGCGGACGGCTGGCGAACGGCGGGGCGGCGGGCGAGCCGCTTCTCAACGGACACGTCCACATCACCGAAAATCCCACGGTCAGTATGCTAAGGATGTACCGTTAACTTGTTAATCGTTAATTAACGAAGTTATTTTTTTTAGATTAACGAAAGTTAAAGTGGAAAATTGTTAATGGGCTTTGTTGTAACTGAATAAGTAAGGTATCGATGTTAACTTCCTTAAGATTTTTCGTTATTTTTACCGAAATTAGTGTTTTTGTGAAGTACCTATTTGTGCCAATCGCTTTTAAAATTACTATCTTACTTCGTTCACTTTAGACCTTAAAGGACAGACTGTAAATAAGTTTTTACTATTAATTTAAGAAGCGAAACTGTGCGTAATATTAAAATCACACCTTCCAGTCTAAAACGCCAAACGGCAAGATGCGCAAACCCCGCTACGAAGCCTTCGACGTGTCCCGACACGACCCCGACACGACCGCGGAGACGCTGCTCGACGCCGACACGTCCGCGCCGCGCCTGCTCGACACGTCCCGCCGGCCCGACGCCCCCCTCAGCACCAACAACTCCTTCAACAAGCTCCCAGACGACAACATGAACTCAGAGTTCACGCGAAGCACGGAGTTCAGCCTAGATAACAGCAAAATTCAGCCCACTCTCCAACCAAATGGTTGAGGCTCTCTCAACCAAACCCTCGAACTACACCGGGGTAGGCGACCCCAGGCCCAGGCCATGCTGTATCTATAGTTGCGTTGAAATACGGCTCTCAAGAGGGAATGCTTGGCGTGTTTTGTTCCTAATAGACTTCATTTAAAGACTTAAGGCTGATTTTTGATAACGAGTACAAAGTATAATTTATGGGCGGTCCAGGCCGCCTTTGTATATATCGCGATTGTATATAGCGTTCAGGAAATCGGCCTAAGATCCGGGGCGGATCCAGCTGGTCAGGGGGCACTCGGGGCAATCCTTGAGAACACAACAGAACTCCTGTTTAGCGTATAATTTTTTGCCTATAATATCAAAGCATCTAAGAGATTTTTGACAGCACGAAATAAATGACAGTCAAACATGACAAGTGACTGCAGAGTTTGATGCATTGTTCAATCTGTCTGAGTATTTATAATGGACCTACTAGTATCAAGTTAGGTCTGCAATCAGAAATAGAACTGCTTAACTTTGAACTCGTAGGCATAAAGATTTCTCGGTTCAAGTGTCGTTTCTGTTAAAGCTTTTGCTGCAAACCATTTTACTCCCGATAATTTATGATTATGACACACTCTAGTTAGATTTTTAGTCGACCAAGGCCCAGCCCAAGGGGTACAAGCCCCAAACCCCTGGATCCGCCCTCGCCTAAGATTATGGACAAGCGTCAAGACAATAAGCCCGGCGCGCGGCGCCGCCCCATAGCCTTCACCGTTAGTGCAACGTAATCGTACAAAATATCTAGACCAAAATGAAATCCAAACACCCATTTATAGTACATAAATTCACCTGTATATAACATTAAAAGTATTTATCGATGTTAAAATCAGAACTATTTATTGTTTTTTTCTTTTCATAGACAGTTTTAAAAGCCTCAGAAGCTATGAGTTACCTTCACATTTTACATTCCAGTCTTTTACTTTATGTATTGCGCACACAGTTTTATTACCTACTACGTACCTTTAATTGAACGCACATTTTATATAAGTATATTCCTGTTATAATCGTTTTTGGAGCATGCGTTACAGGCACTGACTGATATGTAGCATGAGAAAAAAGTACGTTACTTATTTTTTTCGAAGGAGACTTCATTTTTTTTAAAGAAAGTAATTCAAGATTGGAAAAAAAGAGTTGATCATAAAAAATTCTTTATAACTGAGGTGAATCAATTACCCTACAACGCAATCCTATGTAGACTTTCTTGTACCTCTACATACC
The DNA here is from genome assembly GCA_005406045.1 of Adoxophyes honmai. Classification (NCBI taxonomy): domain Eukaryota; kingdom Metazoa; phylum Arthropoda; class Insecta; order Lepidoptera; family Tortricidae; genus Adoxophyes; species Adoxophyes honmai. The sequence continues at coordinate 162,405 of BHDV01065263.1, read as the reverse complement.
ACGTAGAAAAAATAAAACTAAGTTATAGCCAAGAAGAACAATTCATTGCTCATAATCTCTCATAACTATTTAAAAATAATAGTTGCTGATTGAAAATACAAAGATGACCATTGGTTACAACCAAAATGTACCTATTAGTTCAAAAGTATTTTACCTTGACCTTTGTGCTAACTTTGTGTCAAGGTCACAACTTGGCAAAAGTCATCCATATGAAATTAGCGCTTGTAACGCAAGCTTCACTTATTTTACACTTTACTACACAAAGTTATTCAATCTAGATACCTACTTAAAACCTAAGAAAAAACAAGTAGATAGTATAAAAGTAATTCGTAAACAAAATAAATAATTAAAAATAATTTATTACAACGAACTAACTGATATGATATTGTAATTATTAATGACATTTTGTACACGATTAGAATCGATTTAAATAATAGTCATTTGCACAGTTTTTTTTTATCTGTATGACAGTTGAAACTTATTTAATTTTGTCTAATGGATTTCGATATTTCGCCCCTTGACGGCAATGTACGTTTACTGCAAACTTTTTACATTTCCGCTACATTTTTACGCTCATCACAAGATTTTGTTAACGTTAAAATGAAAAGCGGCTATCACAGCGACGAAAGGGTTAAAAAATAAATAAGACTTGGCTTTTTTGACGAAGAACACTTAAGTTTGTTGTTCGATTCCATATCACAATTGTATCTACCTCATTTTTCTCGTTGTAAGATTCTTTTAGAAGTTAAAATGTAATGTTGAATTAAGTTTTTTTTTCTGTAATTTGCCCATCGACCTTTTAGGAGTGTTGAGCATTTACTGGTTAGGTAGTTTTATTTATTTATTATTATAGTTATTTTTAACCAGTTTCCTAACAAATGCGTTTTTGACAGTTTTTTTTTGCTGAATATTTTCCTATATCCATCGACTTTGTCAGCCGGATCGCACTATATTGTCGTGAAAAAGCAAACTTAGTATTAATTTATAACAATGAGATTTTTGCTAATCCTATACGTTTGGACACTATTTGGTAGGCTACCCCACTTGCAAAATTTAAGTTAATGTTTTTACTACTTTCGCGTTTATTCATCTGAGTTAGCGGACAGATTCTTTTGGCCAAATGCTGCTCAGACACTGATGCTGAAGTCACTTTCTTTCTCGTTCTAGAGAACGATAATAAAACGAGAGAGGTAGAGAAGACAGTTATTTTCAGTGTCCGGGAGCTCCTTGTGGACGGTGTCGTATCAATTTTACTCGATGATTTTATAAAGCACCTAGGTACAATTCATATTAATTATAACTCTAAGAAGTTTCACTTTTTAAAACATCAATGTCATTTAATTTCTTTAATATTTTTCCATTAAAAAAATGGCTAAACTAGTACAAAATAACGTATTGGATTTCAAGCAACGTTGATGTTTTAAAACGCGAACGGCTTTATGTAAATAATATTAATAAAGTAAAATAAAAACTCAGTTTAAATTTAAAAAAAAAAACGCCGACTATGTACCTGAAATTTCAATTACACTAAGTTAACTAGGCTTAGGCGTAGAGTTAGGTCTTTTAAAAATCTAGAATTTTATCTTCGACGCTAGGATTTTTAACAGGGTCTAATCATAGATTCTGGATGAGGCTCGACGGATTAAGCTGGTATTCTTTTCATCACAGTGTTTATTTTGCGTGCAAGAATTTTGCTGTTGTCCTTTGTACAAATATACATTCTGATAAGAACAGTTCTAGACTGTTTGAAACTCTACGGAGTAGCTCTTGTTGAGTTTTCATTGAGCCCTCAGCACAGAACCAAACCAAAGCTCAAGAGATCTCCTAAGCATTCGAAATCTCAAGACGGATCAAAGAACGGCTCACTAAGCCTGACAAGTTTTTTTATGATACTGAATAGAACCTTCTTCCAATCGCTATATGCCGCATTTTTCTTTTAATCCCTGGATGAACCACAAGGGCTATCTGTGACAGAGTTGTACAGAATATTACACTAGGATTTGTCAAGGCATGAATAAAAGTGGAAATTCTATTTGACTTTACTCACACCTAGAGATGTCGTGAATGTCTAGCAGATCTTGGTACGTTATGAGATCTAGTGGGGCTGTTGTTGCTATGAAAACTTATCGGATCTGCTCCGTTTTACACGAACTATTGTACCTATATCTTATCTTTATCTGTTTAGGTGTTTAAAGCAATGTGAACAATTTAGAGATGCCTTTTTACCGAAATATACATTTTAAAAATATACATCTATAGATTAAAAAAATAACTTTGAAATTACATGTTTTTTTTTTCGTTATTAAATTGAGGTGTAAAGATAATGATTGTTGTACAGTGTATTTTTAAATAAAAATACATGTCAAAATTGTTTACATTACTTTAAGTACATGACAAATAAGGTGTATGATTATTAAGCTGATGGTTCCACATAATGTTGATACAAGATGTCAGTTGCTAATAGCTATGAATCATGTAGTTTATGAATAATTTGTACCATATTCTTAGTGGTACGTTTTAAGCTTATTTTTTATACAATTATGTTAATCCGATTATTATTTATTATATGTCAACAATAATAAATTAATGAAATAAAACTAACTAAATACTACAAAGTAAAAAAAGCCATCCTAGAACAAGCCTTTGCAAATCTACCAGTTGTTCTAATAAAGTGGCAAGCTAGCAATTACGCAAGTTCACTCGAGGTTGTGTTATGTGTTTAATTTATTTCTTACCATTCTATTAAGTTTGTGTTTGTCCACAACTCGAAAATAGAAATGAATCAGATACCTGAATACTGTACAACGTTTATCGAATTCCTGTAGTTTATTAAGATGTACCTTTGCGCTTTTTCGATGATTGGATGGACAGGTCAAATATGATATGATATATTTTATTTTTTGCGGTGATTTTAAACTATTTGTTTAAATTGGGGATTACAGAAACAGGGTTCAGGGTTCAGGGTTTGGTATTCAATGCATCGTAATACTGAAAATCGATTCACTATGAAAAATGTGCCTCAAACTCAAATGTTTGACGGTGACAATACTAACACCTATTTTTGTATGTTAACCTGAGACACTTAGTTTCTATAGTAAAATCGATAGTTCTTTTGATTCTGATCAGACCCATGCAAAAATTCATAAATCAAAGAAGAAAATCTAATAGTAGATACACTATTTCTGTAATTCCCCATTTACCGCACAGGTAGACTAAGAGATTTAGCTACTTACTGTTAAATGTAGCGACCTACCACTCGTAAGTTCACTTAGACTTATTATATTTGACCACGTAGAGTTATATGCTGGCTTGCGTCAAGCAACACTTAAGTCCTAAGCTCATAATTTGTGTTCTCATTTTGCCAAGTTCAATTGGAGTGATGTCCTTGGCAACTACGTGTAAGGTCAAGGTCATCACAAACTTGGCAAATTTACGAGTTACGTCAAAGCTATCACAAACTGGGCGACCTGTTAGCTGTAATATTTTAGTTACCTCTTGTTATTTTGTGTTCTTCTCTGTAATTTTATAAACCATAAGTTCTTCAGTCAGTAATGAAGCTGATTATTTTATAGCTTGTCCGTCCTTTTGGAAAAAGTAAAGTTAAGCCTGAATTCGTGCCTCGGATAATTCTGTATATTGTTTCGCTTTTTTTAAAGGGAACTTTTTTGAAACGCATTTTTGTAATTTTATACAGTATTTTAAGTTCACAACATGTGACCGAAACGGGTTGGTAAATAATAAGCATTCCATTTTTTTATCATCACAATATTCAAGTATTTGCGGCGGGTGGGAATAGGTAGATGTCACGCCTTATTGATAGTCTTATAACACAGCACATGGTGTTAAACAAACACATTTTTTTAATCACATCTGCTTTTTTCCGCCTCCAGTATTTTATTGTCCACACATTCCGTTATCTGCAATAGTTCTCAAATACAGATTTTATTGTAAATACAGTAATTTATTATTTTGTTAACCGTTTCATATGTTTTTGTCTTCGTATTTTAAGTTTGAGTACCGTAACCATAGCAATATTACGCTGACAACTGTTGCGAATGTAATTAGGTAAGTATAAAATTTGAAATTTCTTAAAAAAAATTCGGGGTAAAAATAGCTCTTTCGTATTTTGTTTGCTTTAACGAACGGTATTTTCTTATTGTTGTTATTAATGTGGCGTATTGAATTATAACAACGCTGAGGTTTGACGTTGACTTATCAATAAAACGATGATTGTTGATCTACGCAATAATCCTAAAAATAGGTAATGAAAACGGAGAAGTGAAATCATACTACACGATATGAATAAAAAAATCTGGGTAGTGAAATATACGAATAACTCAGTCTTAAATATTAGAGCCGTGGCTCCAATATGAAGAGCTGTGCTGGAGCAGTTAAAATATGAAACATGTCAAATTAACACGTGAATTATCCGTATCATCACAAGTGAGTCTCACGTTATCTCCTTGTTCAAAATTCTAAATTTCGCGAACGTATTTTAATAATTGTCTTATTTTATGCTATTTATTATAATAATCCTATGATTTTTCTGACTGCAGATTTGATCAAGGTTTGTCTTCGTACATGCTACTTTTTAACTAAAAGTAACGCATTTAAAGACTGCCATTTGCTATTAAATTTGACTGTATTTAATTACATGATAATGATAACTAATTGACTTCTTTGGGTAAGGTTCAAAAAAATTGTACATAAATTAAGGGTTAATAAAAACAAAATCACGATCGCGTCTTTTGTGTGACGAAAATTACCTATACAAAATGTATGGGTAATTGTCGTAACACAAAGGAATCAATTAACTTTTGTTTTTATTAAACCCCTTAACTATGTACAATTTTTTTGAACCTTACCCCTTTATATTTCGATAACATGTTAATCATTAACCCATTAATGGTCAAAATGAAACTAGCAGAGATTCATCAAAAATTTGTTGATTTTATAATTAAAGAGGATAAAAGGAATTAGGAAATGAGAAAAAAAAAATTTTTTTTTTTAGGCATTTTTGCGAGTTTTCTCACCTTTTCGGTAGAGTTTGGAGCGACGTTATTGTCGACAAGGTGGAGATTTATTTATTATTATAAAACTGTACCCAATCATATTACATTTAGCGTCAACAATTTAAATTTTTCCCTTAATTTTAAGTGTTCCCAAATTGGCACAGTGACCAAGAATGGGTTAACGTTATTTTTGATCGATAAAAGCCTACATCGCAGTAGTAAACAGTGAACTAAACCTATTCATACAACGACCAATGCTCGTATTACTAGCTCCTTAGTACCGATCAGTTATCGCAACAAAATATCAAAGTGCAAGGATTCGAAGTAATTTTTTTGCACGTAATTTTTATAAAGCACTAGGTTTGTGTAAGTTCGGTGTAGCAAGTACTTAGAATACAGCGTCCAATATTATACTTTAGCGAGGAACCTCTGAATTTTGGAAAGGCGTTAGATTTCCCATTGAGTTTATTGTAATTTTCATATTTTATTTTACTTTTACTGGGGGAATTATTGGTGATTCGATAACGGTTATTTTAACGGTTAACGATGTAATTTTATCTAAAGATTTTATGAGTCTTGTGTGGGCTCACGTTGCTTTTCAAAAACCAGCGTACACAGTGGACCGTTGTGAAGTACCAATAAATTCGAGACTAGCTAATAAAACTGTTGTAAATTAAGTAATGTTAATATACAAAATAACGAAAGTGGTGGCTCAACCTAACGTTTAGTTCCCTTGCTTTTAAAATTGCAATGAAATGTAAAACTTTTATAAGATGTAAGTTACCCTTTTGATATTACTAACAATAGTCGCAAATAGTGGAAAACATTATTTTTTAGACTTTCTTAGAATTTCACGCGTATCTAAATTATTAAAACGGGACCTTGTCACTTTTATTTGTGTACAGCTTAGTGTTAAAGCTGTAGATACTGTCGGGGAAAGATGTGCCCTTAGATTTTGATAGAGTAACTACGCCTAACCGCATGTAAGTACATCTTTCTGTCATAGAATTTTTGATTCTATGACTTGACTTAACAAAATAGCTCCATCTTTCCTAAGTATTTTGGACCAGTCTAGATGATAAAAAAATCATCGAATACGTAAAACATGCCTTAAAGTGACAAGGGCCATTTTTAACTGCAACAATAATTCTATAACCGTTATGCATTACAGTTTTTGTTTAACTTTGAAATTTATAAAATTAAATATTGTAATTATAAACAGTAATTACTAATTGAATATTTTTGTTAAATAACGTAATGTTAAGTCTGTTTTTAAACTACAGCTGTTGAAATACTGTTTCCTGATTAAACGTGTTTGTGAAGAAAAAGGTATATTGCATTGATGTTGAATTGTATGTTGCAATATTCACCTCTCGATTTAATGTTAGGAGTTGCGCGTTGTGGGGACAAAGATGACATCTTATACTCACCATCATTTAGATTATGTACTTCATTTGAAAAGAGTTTTATTTTGATAGAGACTTAAAACTAAAACTAAACATTATTTCAGAATATTAACCACTTTGTTTTTGTTAAAGGACGTTCAGAAATTTCTTCTTTAACTTGAAAATTTTACTTAAAACTTACTGACTTTAAATTGCAAGCATTAATCTAGATTAATATTTCGCATTTTGCATAAAAATTCTACGGCTTATAATTTTGTGCGGGATTTGTTAAAATGTCCAAATTTCGAGAAAAAAGCACACGAGAAACGCACCAAAATAAGCCTGTTAATCTTTACATATTTAATATGTTTACTTAATAACATAAAGAAATGGTCACATGGTGACGTACAAATGAGACACTTTGTTAAAACGTTAATAGTAATTACTAACGTTATTGATAACCAACGTTAAATATTTTTGTTTTTCTGGTTAATTCAGTTCATCCAACGACGTTAATGCTTAAGTTTTAGCTCTCACTCAACAAGATATTCTCAATTTTCTTGTAAATTTGACTTAATCGCAACTGCGTATTACCCAAAATTTTATGAGATTCTAAGTCTTATCGACAAAAAATGATAAAGAACGTTGTCTACTAAAGCAAATTTGACCAGTAGGTGTGTACTTCTGCGGAGACTGATCCACAGCACCAAGGTTCATCTTGCCCCACAGCGCGAAAATTAGTTTTGTAAATTAAAATTATAATTAAATCTACCTCAACCAAATTACCCATTAATGTTGTTTGTAAGGTGTTCTTTTGAGTCTTAATACTAATTGTAGTGTTTTGCAATTGCCTCGTTTCAATGGATAATAATATAATTTCCTCCCCTTTTTGATACGGTAATTATTATTACCGAAGTATTGAATGGTCGATGGAGTGTTACAGTGGTATTGTCAAGATTGGAACGAAATTAAATTTTAAATAAAGTATCCTGTTTTTTATTTTTGTAATTATACTACCTTTCCACCCCGACTTCACCAGTTGTCTTGGTATACGCGTCGGTTTTCAGAAAATATTTTCAGAAAAACTTCATTATTGACTTTGTGGGAGACAAGTGTTTCTTTGCTTTTCAGCTGAATGCTCTCTGTATTATGCTTACTTAACGACCCGTACGCAAGTCCCGTTAACCGGCGCGGACGCACCTGCAATCGTTCGATATTGCGATGGCTACGCGATTCACTAAGAGCCGGAGTACAAAAGACTGGGAAATATTTTTAGATTTTCGTTTTTTTTCATTAAAATTTCCAGAAAACGGCGAGGGAAAAGTCGGTGGACTGTCCAGTATAAATACGACGTTCGTTGACCGATGTAGTTTGGGAACCCCTGATAGGAGGTTAAACAGCATCTTCTAAATAAAACACAGCACTAATAAATACGATACTTTATTGCTTATTCCTCAACTGGACGAGGAGGCTCTGCCGGCACAGGCGGGAGACAGCGCCTTCGTCTTTGCGTCTCAGTTTCGCCGCCAACCGCGCCAAGCTGAAGCGGGAGCGGGAGCGGGCTTCGCGGCGGCCGCCTGTAATGTTAGCAGTTGTGGGTAAAAGGTCACACTGCAGAGATTTACGCGAGTTATTTTTTACATACAATCATATTCCCTGATGGGGTAGGTAGAGCTTACAAAACGTGACATAGATATAACCACGATTTTTTTTATCTATACTTATTAAACTGATGAAGAATACTCATTTAATAGTAAAATGAATGTCATCAAATCGTACCTAACTTGTGAAAAAACAATTCTGATAACTCACGTCTTAAATTGAGTTTAGTTTGACAAGTTTTGGGCTAGTCCGTGGCTCTTCATCTAGGAGCCGCAACGGCTACTTACGGCCAGACGCGCACTGCACTATCGCTCTGTTCGAGCGAGTACTCGTGCTCGACAAAACTAATGCCGCATATACGCATAATACGTATTAGCCCGAAACATGTGGAGTAAACTCGCTTTAAACTGTTTACCTCATTTTTAGCGAGTCACTAGTTAGTTTCATGTTTAAAGTTTCTCGCAACTTACGGTACAAGAGTTATATGGGACTCGCCTTAGAATAGGCTCGAATATCCACTGAAAAACCGTCCGTACCACAACGTAAAGTAAGGTAAACGTCCCTGTGCTCGACACTGACCCAATACTTGGCACTTGCAAGCTTATGTCACAGTAAGAGAGGTGACAGATGGGTGTCATCTACTGGGCGTTGAGGCGTCGTGCATTGGTACTTTTATCAGTGCTTTTAAAAGGTAGTACCTTCGGCGACGCGCTGCCACGCCTCCTGGTCGACGTTGACCATGCCCGTGGACGCGCTGCGGCCCAGCGCCGGCTCCGGCGCGTGCGCGGACTCCGTGACGTCACTCTCGCAGCTGATGCGGCTCGACCTGTACCATTATTATAAGTTAATGGCTAGCGTTTCAAATAGAGAGTTCTACAGCGCGTAGCTAGCCCAGCTATTTCAAAGGTAAATGACTACACAAATACAACAAAATGTCTCCAATTTTTTCAGGACTTATTGTGATCTTGATTCTGAATAGGAAAAATCATTGTTCCTCAGTTTTAACAAAAAAAGGCCAGCGTGTCTAATGAACGATTCATGTGACCTGTCTACTGTAGGTACTTTAAATCTGAATGTGTTTTTACCTCAAAGCTATGCTCTTAAATAAGTATCTTACCTGTCCCCCGGTCTCAGATCACTGGCTGAACTGGTCCCCTCTCTCCGCATGGGGATCGGAGACGACAGAAACCTCTCTCTAGCAGCTCGGATCCTGGCTGCTCTTTCAGACATCATGCTGGTACCTTCCATCTCCAGACTACTCGTCTCCACAGTCGACACAGACCTGGCATACAACGCAGGATTCTCTTTCACCAGCTTGGTTATGCTGGGCACTGTTATGTCCGACATTTGTCGAAGAACTGTGGTCTCCACTATTGGGTTTGGCTTTGTTTCTGGTAGGTTCCTCGTCAGATCAGGGACGATGGTGTCGGTGCTTGCTGTAGTACATTTAATGGTTTCCTGGCTGTCTTCTATCTTTTTTAAAGGTGGACTTTCTGGTATGGGCTGTTCAGGATGCAAAGCGTTTGCGCTGTGGGATTTGAGGACTCCGTCCAAGCCTGAGGTTTGAGCTGGTGTGAGGCGTTTTTCGACTGATGTTTGGTCTCTTCGGGATAGTTGGCAGGCGCTTGCTGACTTTTGGACTTCCCTCTCGAGGAATGGGTTATTTCTGTCGAATAAAACCGATATTAGTTTAGTTAGCCAACAAGAAATTCATGAGCCGAAACCGAGGAATTACAGTGTCTGTGTTGCAACAGTAATATGCAACGGTGCCCTTGGCTGCCGAAGCAAGACTTGGAGCAACATAGACGGGTTTTAACGAGTATGGCAAAGGAAGCCCAACGTAGCTCCCGCACCTTGCCTCGGTGCGGACATTATGTGTAAAAGCATGTTCCCGTCGAAAAAAAAATTAATAGGTTATAGTGTTTATGAAGAATCTAGGTACCTGATATTAACCCCTACTGGCATATCGGGAGGGCGCCTTCGTTCAGCCGCTGGTGACCGCCAGGCTGGTGATGATGCGCCACTGCTGGCTGGAGAAGTGTGGCCTGAAATTCATGATGGATATTTCATCACCTTAAGCATTTTACGCTGTGTTTCAGGTCCAAAGAAGCGGTATCAAATAGTACATGCCAAAAAATCACGGCTAGGTGGATTGCCATTGCTAAAATGAATAAACCTCTCTTGAACTTAACTTGGATTGGATATGGAGTAAGGAAGGACACAGGCACCGAAAATGACCGACCATTGAGAGCAACGCGCCACGGCGATGATGACGGCGACACGAGTGTATCCGTGTTATGACACTATCAGTTAGTCTTACGGTAGGTTTATGTTTAAATCCTTACCTTCTTCATTGATCTTCATATTGTACCGCTGTATCATGATTCGAATAGACGGCGCAGTTTCCTTCGGCTGTGGTTTCCTCTGCGAAGACGGGGAAGTAGGCAGAGGTGGTCTGGTGGTAGGTCTTTGCTCCTCATGAAGGTCCCCAGAGCTTTTCGACCGCGAATACAATTCCTGGTTCGCTTTCCTCCTCTCTGCCCTTTCTTTGGTGCTGATGCTCTTGTGACCGACTTGGTCTGATGGTCTCACTTCCTTAAGGTCTTCTACGTCTACTGGTATCACTGCGCGAGGTATGGACTCCCCGCTGCGTACAACTGGGGAGAATATCTTGCGCGTGGTTTTTACGATCACTTCTGGAGAACCATCACGGGGACCTGGAGCTTTTAGTTTCAGTACAAATACCTGGAAAATGTCGAAAGATCTTATGAAGTTAATGTGTTCAAACAACTTTGGAAAGAGATAATTTGGCCTTTTCACAATTTGTAATGGTATTTACTGTTTGACCACACAATTTAATGGAACATCTAAGGATCCCATTGATAAATTTTGTTTGTTAGCTATGATTATTGATTAAATCACATTTACTGATATCGGAGTCAAATTGATTATGATCACGACTTTCAGAGTTTTATATTCTGATTATTGGAATTTTGTGGGTAAACTAATGTTTGAATATGTACAGTCGACCAAGAAATTGGTCTACCCCCTCAAGATCGATATTCATTTGAACCTCATGAAACAACAAGGTCGATTTCCCCTCGCCATAACATTATGACAGTGACAATGTCAACCTTGTGATAATTTTGATCTCACAGAAACTTTTGTCAAAAGTGGTAGACCACTTTCTTGGTCGACCGTACCCAAATAGTGTCAAAAGTTAATTGATTGCATTCTACCTTTAGGCTTACCTCTCCTTCAGAATCAGAATGCAGTGACGTCGGCGGTGTCCTAGGTCTTTCAGATGCTCTTCGAGGACGCTTTCGTCTTCGCGGTATCTCCACAGTCACAGTATCCACATCTTGTTCGGTGTCGCTTTCAGAAGGCTTCGATTGTTCCCTTTCCAATCTAGCTCGAGACTTAGATTTCTTCTTACCGTTACTTTTGCTATCGTCTTTTCGTTTATCTTCTTTTGTGTCTTCGATATCTTCTTTGCTTTTAGTTTTCTCTCTATTTGTTTCAGTTTGCTTAGAGCTTCTTTGTGGACTTCGGTATGGTGTTACCACTTCTTCTCTTTCAGCGACTGCCTCAAAATATGGTATTTCTTGTTCAACATCAGCCTCTTTTTCTTCAGTGAATCGACTTGAGCTGCCTCTTTCTATTTCTTCTATGGTTTTTCTGATAAACTTTGCATCTTCTTCTATACTCGGCTGCCTGATTATTTTTCTACGAACATTCTTTTCTGAAGGTTTCGACTGCAATGTGTTAAATTAGATGATTTTAAAATGAATATAATTAAGAGTTCCTTTAAATAAAATAAAATATGTATCCACGTCACCTGTTCACGAGTTGTCTTTGGTTTTGCGCCGGTTTTTCCGTTTGCTTTTGGAACACGAGGACCTGAAATCAGTAGAATAATATTAGTGAAGATTTGGCGAGGAGAAGAACTAAAGCCATTGTTGATTATTGCAATGAAACTACCTATGCGTCTTCGTAAACCGAGTTGTACTATCGTATCACCTGCATTATTTCTTCAACTTAACCTTAGTTCGATGTTTCTTCTGACCTACTGACAGTCGTGGGGCATTTAATATGACAATAAAAAAATAATTTTAAACAAAAAAAAACCGACTTCAAATTAGCTTTATCCTGAAAGGAAACTTCTGTTTATGTACGTATTTA
>BHDV01065263.1:123062-144437 GCA_005406045.1 Adoxophyes honmai | reverse complement strand
GAATTGGCCAAATCGGTTCGTGCGTTCTGGAGGTATTTCGTCAGGAAGGAAAACACGACTTATTTTTATATAGTAGATTACTGAAGAAAGAACTACAATATGTACTTATTTCTTTCTATCAAATGGCTCACAACGGATCGGAAAGTGCTGTATTATTGTTTTTTTTTTTTTTTGTAAAAAAAGAAATAAAATATACGTTGAACATAAAACTACCGTGAGACTCACTCATGTTCAAAAATATACGGATAACTCACGTTTTAAATCGAGTTTAGCTAGACATGGTCCGAGCTAATTCGTACCTATCCTATATTCGTACCGTGGGTCCCAGATGAAGGACTACGAATTAGCCCGAAACATGTCGAACTAAATTCGATTTAAAACGTGAGTTATCCGTATATATTTCAACATAAAAATACGTGTTTAATATTTTTTTGTAATCTATCTGACGGACTAATTCGGTTTTTTAGTCGTCTACCACTCGCACTCACCCCATTTCTTGAGGAAGTCTTCGCTCAGGTCCTGGCGGGCTGGTACGAAGGGCGGTTGCTTGACGCCCTTGAGCCGCTGCCACTCCGCCAGCTTTTTGCGGAAGTCTGTTGAGAGCTGCTCCTCCGTTGCCACTGGACGCGATGCTGTAACAAGACGGTTGTAAGAGTGATAGCTTAGGATCCTTCTGCGTCAATTCGATCAATCGAGAGTATAATTCCGTGTAGGGATAAGTCACTATTTTATTATCCTTCTCTTAGGGTTCGGCGCTAAAATGGTAAAAACGGGAACCTATTTCTAAGACTTCGCTGCCTGTCCGTCATTCGGTATGTCACCATGCACAATGCTATTGTATAGCGCGCTCGGAATCACGATCACTTTAAATTTGACAGGTTAAACCAATCTTGTTTCGGGTACGTAAGCAAAATGAAAGTCGCCGATTGGTTTGTTACACGAAAGCATTTCACCAAGACGCTCGGGATCACTATCGCTTTCCACCATCAAGCCTATGGCGGTTCCGAGCGTGTTAGTCAACTGATGACACCACACGGGCTACGAATCGTATTATTATGTTACATAGATACATACATATTCTCACGCCTGTATTGCCAAGAGGGGTGGGCAGAGCACGTGAATTTAATAATCCAGTGCCACGTTTAGCAATTTCAGGGTAACCAGATGATTAAACGTGATATTGCCGAGACAGGTTGCTAGCCCATCGCCCACAATACACTAACCCTTTCCCAGAGTCGACTCTTACGACACCCACGAGAAGAAAGGGGGAGGTGCTATTCTAACCCGGCACCACACGGGATTAATATGTTAGGATGTTTTTAGTCTCGCGCGGATTTGCGAGCCAATCCCACGTGCGTGAGCTTGTAAAGTATGTAAGTGACACATATTCTTCTGACATTGATCATTTTTGAACTCGTCTATACAGATATGCAATCAGTAGAAAACTGAAACTCAAACCTGCGTATGATCCGCAGCGTGAAAGTTTACGTAGGTTAATTATGCCAATCGCGCGTCTGCGAGCAAATCCGCGTGAGATCAAAACACCCTTAGGGCACGAGGGACCCGCATACCATTGTACTGCAGTTTCCCCCGGCGGTCGGAGAACTCCCTTCCAAGCCTGGTCTGTAGTGCCGCGTAGTCCCGAGCTATCTCCTCGCGGACCCCGCTGGCTTCACATCCGCTGCTCACGCCTTCTGTTTCTATAAAAAAAGAGGAATAAATGGGTTGAAATGAGAAAAAAATAAGAAATAGGAAATTACTATAGTCTGAGATTTGGGCACTCTCTGCTAAGGCTCGCCACCTTAGGGTCAGTTCACACCGCGACGGGACGCGACGCGGCGCTGCACGACTATGCACGTGGTTTCACGCTGCGCAGCGCGGCACCGCGCTACGTCTCGAGGCGTAGCGCGACGACCTGAATTCTCACAGTGAAATGTGAACCTTATCGCGTAGGGAATAAAGTATATTTTGAGTTGGCAGCGCTAAGTGCGCAGCATCGCTCCCGCACACCGCGCGGGTGGCGGCGTAGCGCTGCACCGCGCTACGTCTCGTCGCGGTGTGAACTGACCCTTACACTTATAAGTTTTACTTACGTAAGTAGGGAGACAGCTATAATTTAAAACGAAATAGATGCTAGCTGCGTCCCTACTTACGAAAGTTACTTACAGATGTAAAGCTGGCCTAAAAATAGGAAGAAAATAAGCTCGACATGATCGTGGCTTATCATCGCCATCGGGTCACAGGTGGCTACGGTAAGAGGCAGACTGTAATCGTTTCCACCGTGGCGCGTTTAGGGCCCGAAACATGTAGAGCTAATCTCGACAAACGGACGAGTGAGTAGCCGTTTTATTTTACTAAGTACATAATAATATTATGTAGAATAGTCTCACGGTAGATTTAGGTTTATCCTGTTCTGTCATTCGTCGTAACTGACGCGTCATAGGTATAGCCCTGCAGGCCAAAACTGTTTGCAGTGTCTTTTATTGAGTCATCTACATTTGGTAGTGTATGGGTAGTGTCTTCTCTGGTCATGTTGTTATTTTAATTTCTGACTCGCTAAAAAGTTCATCTGACATTGGTACTTAATTGATTCTTATGCCATAAAATTTAAAAAACAAACTTGACAAATCATGTCCGAGAGTCAACCTGACACTAAATGTCATCATCGTGACCCACCTGATGTAAAATTCAGACGTTAAATTGAAATCTGTAAAAATGATCACAAAGTAATATTTTTAGCAAACAGTCCTCACAAATACCATGGTTTTCAGTTGATAATTACAGAATATACATAACCTTAGGACCATCAAACAATGTTAGTATCACATCCGCTTTAAACTGCATAAATAACCTCGTTAAATATCAAAACAAGAACCAAAAATATCTGTGATGTTTGCTTTGTACTTAGTTTCATGTTTGCTTCAATAACTCATTAATTTAACAGAAATTAGTCTGTGCCTTAAGACCAACTGTATAATTAATTCTTTGAACTTACACAGGTGGCGAAATCTACTGTCAAATGTTTGTAATGATTATTTGCCTGTTGATTATTGGTGGGCTGGTGTATGCATACGTAAGCACCTTACTGTAATGTTTTTATTTCGTCATCATTATCATTCGAGCTGAAAGACATCCATTCCTTAAAAATAAAAACCTTCTCAACCCACACGTACAGAGCCATACCATTTACTAGATTGTAGTTCTATTTAGTGACGTAGGTTCTGTCGCTGATAACGTGTTTTCTTAATTCAAATAATGAATAAGTACCTAAAGGTAAGCCTTCATCATCATCCATAAATATCTGCAATGCTAGATAAATTGCAGATATGTTGCCAACCTACAGGCCAAAGTGTAATACTTCTGTGACAGTTATTGTATGGGTTTTTTAACCCTCCGCGTCGGAATACAACACTAGCACTGCAATTGTGCGCTAGAATTAGCGGGATAGGTTTCATCCACAGACTTATATCGAAATAGATGACTCAAGTGCATGTACTTCGCGCGCCAAAACGGAGCCAAAAGGGAGAGCAATGATCTTCCTTTGACGCGATTTCATTTAGTCTTGTACTACTTAGAATAGGTTTAACTTCCTAGAGAGGTGACAACTTGAATAAGGCGGCGTCACCTTTGAAGCGGTCACTCGGACTGTCAATTCCCATGATTAAGGTAGGTAGAGAAAAGTGGCACGCTTGGTTTTCCTGCAAATGCAGGAACTCGCGATATTTATTTCGATATAAGTCTGTGGTCTCATCCATCCTCAGATCCTCACCTATAGGCCATCACTCCAATTTCTAACTCATTGCCATTATTTTACCTCCCAGCTGAACGATCAAAATCAATTCACGGCAACTGCATCAGCGATTCACCAGATCTGGGCTGGGAACTGTCGCCTGGCGTGTAGGCAAGACAGTAGACAGACCCAGAGATCAGCCAATCAGGACCAATTTGGAACCAACGCGGCAAACTCTTCCACCAATGAGTATGGGTCTGACACGTACAGGACTATTCCTGCCCCCAACTGTGTGTGTGATTCTTGTCCCTGCGGACTGGTGGACGATCTGTTGAGGTGAGTGGGTTGGGAACTTCTAGGGCAGGGGTCGTTGAACCAAGGTTTGAGAAAACAAAAGGTCAGATAAGCAACTATGAACGAACAATAAAAAATATAATTTATCTGAATTTCAGGCCCTAAATCAATTATTTATTACTAATGTCAGGAATTAGGAGGAAAAGACGATAATATAGTTAAAGGTTTTTGTCTTTTGATTGTTAGCAATTAACTGTAGAACTACGCTCCTTTTCGTCTATTTCGAAAAAAGTATTTTCTGTTTGCCACTCATGTTTGTGTTTACGTTTGCTGCTTTTTGAAATATCAGATATTTTCATAATGTTACAGAAGCTATGGACCCGTGAGGATGGATTTACCCGACGCCCTGTCTCACTACTATTATTCTGGACTGGAAAGGGTTGGTAAATGTTAAATTGTTAGACAAATACCGAGTCCAGATTGTCTGTGGAGCTCTTGCCAGTTGTCAGTATTTTTACCATATCTTTGACTAATTTCCACGCATTGGATGAGAAAGATCAAATTACAGCTTTGCTTTCAAAATGGTAGAATACGGGAATATTGTGCGTAATGTGTAAAGGTCTTTTTATATCATTTAGTTTCGGTGACTGCAACAGAATATGCATCATCTTGTTTAGACGATGGAACATGGGTGTTGCGTGGATGTTATTTATAAATAGGTTTAGATGCATTTAGGCAACAGGCTAGCAACTTGTCACTAAAATACGCCTTTCATTGAACATTAAACTACCGTGAGATTCACTCATGTCGCCATGTCGTATACCGTGAGACACAAACCTGTCGAGCTAAACTCGATTTAATAAACTTTCATCTATTTTAAAACCTATAATCGTGCTAAAATGGGCTACGAAACCCTGCCTATCTCTCTATGATCTCTAGTAGGGTTTAGCCACATTTTGAATCAAGGTTTTATCAAAGTGATATTATTTCGTGTCTTGCCTCCGTTACGTTTATGTACAGCAAGTAAATATTAAATAATTATATGTAATTTTTTATTATTTCAGATAGCGAACGCATACAACTCCTTGGGAGCCGCTATAGGGAGTCTTAGAGCATGCGATCATCAAGCACAAGTGAGTTGATTAAAAGAAGATTCCACCGAATTGAAAATTTGCAAATTTTTTGGAGCAGCAGCGATTAGATTAGCTCTTTCCGCGATACTGAATTTGAAACCCTGTGACAATTTTTAACCGACTTCAAAAAAAGGAGGAGGTTCTCAATTCGACCTAATTTTTTTTTTTTTGTGTATGTTACTCGATATCTCGGAGACCCGTATTTGCAAATATATTTTTTTTAATCGAAAGGGTATAACTCGAAATTGGTCCCATTGGCACGAAATCAGGATCTGATGATGGAATCTTGGAGAAATCGAGGGAACTCTTCAAATGTTATATAGGGACATGTACGGCGTTTTCGATAATTTGTTGATGAAGTCAAGATTTTACATTCAGTAAACAGAATACTTTCAAAATACTGCTAATTTGAAGTCGTTTTTTTTTGTTTAAAATTATAATGTTATGTAGATGACGTTTGTAGAACATGTTCTATTCAACGATAGGCGCCTAGTACACACTAAACTTTAAAGTTTAGTGTGTTTCGCTACATTGTCAATTTATCATTAAAGTTCACCTCACTGGATCGAGCGGGCTCGGAGGAGAACTTCAGCTTCGGAGCAGCACCACCTACGAAGAGCCTGCCTGTTTCGAAAAATAAGTCAATCACCTCCGAATCAACTGAAGAGGGCCCCAGCAGAGGTAAATGAATGTGCAGGGTTCGCCAATACTTCGCATCTCAACTAAATAATCATTTGAATACAAATTGACCGTAAGTGGTCGGGTATACGCCTCTGAAAACCCCTGTGACTTTCAAGTCTTTTTCTATTAATTTTCATGTGAAAAAAATACGAAAATCTGAAAATATTGCCCAATCTTTTGTACTCCGGCTTTTAGTCGACCGAGTAGCATCGCAATTTCAAATGATTCCAGGTGTGTATGCGCCGACTAACGGGACTTGCGTATGGGCTTGGCCACATGTCCATAACACGACGCCGTAGACGTAAAACGACGTGATGTCATATGAGCAGTCGTAAGATTTCACGACGCGCGTCGTGGATTTTCACGGCAAAAATCGTGTCGCGCTCCGACACGACATCGGTGCCCGGTGCAGCGGTCGTAAAATTTCACGACGCGCGTCGTGGATTTTCACGGCAAAAATCGTCGTCGTTTTACGTCTACGGCGTCGTGTCGTGGACATGTGGCCAAGCCCTATGGATCGTAACATACCTTATTATAATACATAGGGAGCAATGATATTTGTCTCTCTCGAGATACTTAATGAAAATTATCTGGAAATATTTCACAGGGGTTTTTAGACGCGTATACCCGACCACTGTTTAAAATATTTACGGTAAATTTTCAGCCATCCTGTATAGATTTTTATTTTTTTATTGTTACTGTAGAATAGCGCCATCTTTCGTCAGCTTTCGTGAGCTACTCGGAGGGTAGTTCACTAATTGTGCGCTGGAGAATACCTCCGAAGAAAATTTTCATCGATCGATCAAACCGCCACCTCCAGGTCCAGGTCACTTTGACTATTCACAAAAACTTCTTAACCGACTTCAAAAAAAGGAGGAGTTTCTCAATTCGACTAAATTTTTTTTTGTGTGTATGTTACTCGATATCTCGGAGACCCGTGGACCGATTTTCGAATTTTTTTTTTTCGAAAGGGTGTTACTCGAAATTGGTCCCATTGGCACGAAACTAGGATCTGATAATGGAATCTTGGAGAAATCGAGGGAACTCTTCAAATTTTATATGGAGATGTACGGCGTTTTCTGTAATTTGTTGATGAAGTCAAGGGCCGTTCTCCAGCTGTACGATTTTTCGTGTTCTCAAGTTCAAGTGCCTGTGAAATCCAAATTTTAACAGATAACCTTATAAAAAAAATATCTTACGTAATTCACACTTTATTCTGCTCAAAATAAGTCTAACAATAGTATATTCTTGTTATTAAATGCGCGAAACAAAAATCTAAAGTCAGTGGAGTCCACATTTTCGCCTTGTCCCACCTCCAAAATTTGTTAGTTGATGACATATACTTCGAAAACTAAACGCGGAAACTATAGGTTTTTGTTGTTCACGGCAAGCCAATTACATGATAAATTAAATCCTATTGCCTAAATAATTATTTTTACGTTGATTTATTTATAAAGCCATTTTTAAAAAGTGTCCCGAGTTTTGCGTCTTGACCAAATTCGGCCATAAAACGCGTCGTACTGCTCAAACGCATACTTCGAGAGACATCCTCGATACGTTCCTAGAAAGAGTCTGTCACGCCGCGACGGCTAAACAGTGTGAATCTGTGATTTATTGTGTCGTTACCGAATCACGAAGGAAAGAAAACAACACGAATTTTTTGTCACAGTTAAAAGTGATTACCATATTATTTTTTTCTCGCATGTTTTGTTGATATATTTAACTCAGATTATTTTGACATATTAAACAGTGTTATAACTACTTACACAAAAAATATTGAGTTTTTATCAATAACCGTTTCGAAGTAATTAATTAAAAACTAAATTGCTCACGTGATTACCGCGACGGTGATTACCGTAATTTGAGTGATCTCCGCGGTTTTATAGACGTGGTAATAACTATATTGGTCATTTATTGAGTTATCACTGTAAAACATATAAGTTTTAAATAATGCTTCCCTTGATTAAGAATATTACTCTGTGCAACACAAAAAAAATATATACCTAATTAAAAAATAATAATTTCACGTTTCTTTTTTTTATCAATGGTTATCATTAATTAAAATTATTATACTATTACTTAAGATGTTTATAATTCAAGGCTATAAATGTATAGCATAAAAAGTCTAGTGATATCTATCAATAAACATGATTTCATGCCAATATTGTTTGCTTGGGTGATTACCGTATTATATGAAAAAAGAAAATTTTATTATCTCGATAATTATAAGGTTTAAAGTGATGCCTCTTTTTGCAAAACGTTTGAGATGTGAAGCATTATTCGATTTATTCATAAAAACACACATTAACATAAAATTAAATTATGCCTCGGAGTGTCACGCAAAACTGCCTTGGTCGTGGAATGACCCTCAAGATTTTACATTCAGTAAACAGAATACTTTTAAAATATTGCTAATTTTAAGTCGGTTTTTTTTTGTTTTTTCAGATCAGAAATCAATGTCATTCATCAAGTTAACCTCGGACGATGACAGATCGGAGAACAACTGCTCTCGATGCCTGTCACAAGGGAAGACTTGCATGAAGAGTTGTCCCAAAGCTAAGAAATAAAGCGTCCTAGTTCCTACTGTCGCTGTCTTTTTCTTGTAGTAACCTCTCAGAACAAGCTCCAGAGATTATCATATAACATAGGTACGTACAGTCACGAACCGGGATTGATGAGCCACTTGCCACTGTTCGCAATTTAGACGTGTAATCAATGACCGATATGACAGACTAAATGTCAGCTATTGGATTAGTATTACACAACCAAGTTACAAACATAGGTAAGTGGCTCAACATTCCCTGTTCACGATGGTACTATCGAACCAACTGATTCCTGACCCACCGCAGAACGTTGTCACAATAAACGTCATAAACATTTCCTTTGTCAAGCAATGCAATGTCACTATGACGTTCACTGTGAATAGGTTCTATGGTGGGTTAGGAATATTGATTCCTAACCCACCATAGAACCAATATAACCAATTGTGGTTCGATGGTACATATAATCACGCCTGTGTTCCCAAGTGGGGTAGGCAGAACACACGAAATATGATACAGACAAAACCATGATTATGACTAAATCACGCTTTGCAGCCACTTCTAGCTAAGTTTTAGGTTTGCAAAGATGTAACAGGTAGAATAGTGACAGGTTGCTGGCCTGTCGCCTGTCCACGTAAGAAATACAGAGGTTTTTTTTTAAATCCGACACCATATGGAAAACCTTATAGCAATTTCTTAGAATATCCCCTCTCCAGAGATAGATTATAAGATTAGTTATCGTTGGATGAATTCGGTGCTGGGGATTATTTGGGACACCGTAGCCTGGCTTGCTCTTGAGAATGCGTCGTTGATTTGATGATGGACGAGGAAGGGTGCGTTTCCAATGTCGAGGGTCACCATCGTGGGGAAGTCTCCAATACAGAGATCTCTCTTCAGGCCGAAGTCTGAGGGAAGTTGTATTTATGCAACCGATCTTCGAAACTCCGCTAGCGCGATGTAGAACACTTTGACAATTGATGGCGTTTGTGGAAGAAGTTCTACTACTGGATGATAGGTGACACTAGGGTCGCTAGGGTCGCTACAGCCCCATTACCATAATACTCGTTGTGCCTACGCGTTGAGGACAGACCATGAATGAATATGTCTGTCCTCTACATGTCCTCTATAAGTAGTAGCTACTAACATAGAGGACATACCAACTAGAGAAATAATGATGGCCACCCAGTTCCGCAAACCGTCAGTTTATTCCCACTTACAAACTGTCACAGGAATTGTAAAGAGCCATAGAGGAAAAAGGCACCATGGTTTGGCGGCATCGTCTTCGAACAATACCAATGATAATATTATTATGGCTAGGTACTAATAATTCAAGAAGCATGGAGTATGGGTAGTTCAAAGTTTGTTTGTAAAAATCATGTAAAAATAGTTTATGTTGTCATTTTGGTGTTACCTGGTGTTGCAAATGTTGCAATACCCCGATATATTTTCGTCGAAGTCGAATTTGAGTGACAAATTGTCATCTGTCATAGGAAAATGAAAACAAGACGGTGAAAATTTTACGTGTGTTCTTTTAATTCCAACGGAAATGTTATTGGATCACTTATATAATGAAACAACTAAGTAGCCCCCGGGTTTACTTGTTTTAATAAATCTTGCAGAAGATATACCTACATAAATATGCTGCGAGAACGAGGTAAAACGAGTTTTTCTTTAAAGCTTTTGCTTCGTCATGCATCCTAATACAGTATAATAAAGGAGTACCGTATAGTGTCGGGTTAGAATACCACCTCACCAATTCTTCCGTGGATGTCGGAAGAGGCAACTAAGGAAATAGGCTAAACTTTAGGCGACAGGCTAGCAACTTGTCACTATTATAGCTGCCAATTCAAAACCCAAAAAGTATGCCAGAAGTGGCTACGTACGTGAAATAGTCACGGTTTTGTCAATGTAGCGTTTGGTGTACTCTGCCTACCCCAATTGGGAATAGAGGCGTGATGTATGAATGAGGACTTTTACAGATCGAAGAACGGGCCAGTTTGAGAGTCAGCTCTGCCCACCATGCCACAGGGCCCGTCAAGTGGCTGTCACGGAAGCCTCGCGTTTTGACAGTGGTGCACTGTGCCCCCCGTGCCACAGGCAAACGGTGCAGGTCATCGCTCGACCTAGAGCTGGAGCTGGATGTCACCATCGTAAGTTCAAGGTTAAAGGGGTGATGACAGGGTTAAAATATTATTATTCTAATTAGTCCGTCAGTTAGATTATAGAAAAATATGAGACACATATTTTTTGGTTTCTCAAATAATTCAACTTCGACAAAGGTTAGATCATCATCATCAAACTTCCGGAGCAGGCTTGTGACGTCACGCCCTGGTAAAAGTTGTACTACATCATTTCTTGTTTTGTGAAATAAAAAAGAATACGTGTACCTACAATTTTTTGGTAATTTTTCTGACGCACTAAATAGTTTTTTTGTCAACTACCTAATTGAGTGAATACAGTCTAATAAAACCGTTAGAAATGAAATGGCGCGGGTACCGAGTCGTGACATTTCGATTCTTTAACCAGAATCGAATCGAATCTTTAGCCTGGTGTGGGACCGTCTCTGGGAAAATGAGAGGCGGTGGCGAGGCGAGGTACTACAGACGCCAGCGGGGCCTGCAGGCGGCGGGGGGACATCGCGCGGGGCTATGACGCTACCTCGCCCCCCACCGCCTCATCCCCAAGGACGGTCGTGCACGAGTTTGTCAGTCTCTAGATATGTATGTAATCAGTCTTCTTTTTCAGGTAAAATGTGTCCTGCGTTTTGTATTGTCCAAGTGGCTACGTCCTTACTGATCACAATATTTATTATGGTGAGAATATTTCCTTAGTCGCCTCGTACGACATCCACGGACGAAACGCGAGTGGTGTTATTCTAACCCGACACCACAGAGAGCTACACACAAAGACGCTATTCTGGGGACATTTTACATCTGTTTTCAAACCTAAAATTTATGCTATATGTGGCTACGCAGCGAGACATGGTCGCGGTCTTGTCTGTGTCATGTTTTGCGTGCTCTGCCTTCTCCATTTTGGGAACACAGGCGTGATTGTATGTATGTAGGTATGTATGAATATTAGACTCAAGAAGAATTATGTCGGAAGTGTGATTTCTCATTCACACAGAAAAGATGGGCCTGAAAATGAGAAGTAATTATGATAAAATGGAAAAAAATCAAGGGTTGAATATTTAGAGGATTATTAATGTCAATTGCAGGGCATACCCTTTGGAGACCCTAATGTTAGGTGTGCTGAGAAGAAGTCAGAAGCCTGCACCGGTACTGAATTATCCAGATGTTTCGTGTGTTATATCTACAACTTTCTGTTGAGGTACGTTACTTTCAACACCGACTAAACTAAACGGGACTCAAAGACGATTCTTAACTTCTTAAAGAATTTATTTTCAATTTTCCATACACAAGCAGAGTTCCCTGAGTAAGAAATTAATAGTTCGTACAAAATTCCGTAAGATGGCCGCCGCGCCTTTAAGTTAGCTTTACTATACTCTGGCGGTTTAGGTACTTAACTAAATGTAAACATACTTCATGTCAGATTTGACACATTTATAAGGTTTTTTTACTACTACCCACATTTTATGGGATGTTCAAATAGTTTAGCAAAGGAATCTTACCTAATATTTATTTATTGATCAGGAACCTTAGCACGACAGGGCGCGAGTAGAGATACGTGCGAGATAGACTGTACCTGTCACTGTCTAACTAGAGACGTCAAAAAGTGACAGGTAGACTATCCTGCGCGCAACGCGACTAAAGCGTGTTGCCGTGCTAAGCCTACTGATGGACGTTAGTGTTCTAATTCAGATTGTTTCTGGTATAACTAAACTTAGGCACCAAAAATTTTAGATTTTTTCCTTCCTTTGCTAAACTATTTGAATATCTGATGAATGTTTATTAACCGTAAACCTGTCAAATCTAACAACTAAAGTTTGTTTACATTTAGTTGGGTACCTAAACTGCCCGAGTATAGCTAAGTAATTTTAATTTGTAAGTGCATTGTTAACTTGTTTCTTGTTGTTTTCAGTATTTCATTCCAAGTCATCGAACTACTGGACGTCATTCAAAAAGGAATTATAAGCTGTGTGATTAGCATTTATAACGCAATCGCCTCTTTCTTACACGAAATCAAATTGATGGTTAGTACAAATAGCGTATTACATGTACCTAATCACAATGTGATACTGATAATGCTTTGTTTTAAAATATGTGCGGAAAATGAATTATTAACACACACTTAAACCATTGTTTTAATACTGTTGCAAAAATACATAGAACTCCGTAAAAAAACGCAGTAAATGAATAAATTCATAATTTACTAACCACACGCCAACCTTCCGCAGATATTTTGACAGCTGTATACGTTTTCACAGTTGGTAGCGCGGACAAAGGGCATGTATAACATGCAGCCCTCAATTGTGATAAAATTTCGTGAGGGCAGAAAAAAAATGAATTCTCAAATTTTAAACTTAATAGCCAAGTGATAAAAAAAAGCACCCGTGAAAAAATCCACTTTGCGCACAATTTGTAGCAGCAAAAACTCCATTCTATGAGCAATTTTATTACAAAAATGAAAAAGACTTCTCGAATTTAGACAGAGCAGCGCTATTGTCTGACGCACCAAAAATCTACATCGTTTTTAATTTGACAATTTCAGTGTCAGTTCGCTTTGAAATGTTTCAATAGGGTTTTTGAACATTTTTGAAATATATTTTTAATAAATTCTTCATTATGTAATAAACACGATATATTAGTATTTCCGGATTCTTGTCTGTATTAACAAAGAAAATAAATATTAAAGTTCAAATTCTCAAACTCATGCCAAAAACGGTGTTTGACGTCAAATGCAAGTAAACAAAGGCACCACACAAAGAAGCTGTCAAAATTGTCATGTCAAATTATCAATATCCACTTTGACCACAGATACCTTTCATGGTATGTGACGTCATCAATCAATCGCAAGCGTTTCAGTCACAGATACATTATTAACGAATATTAGAAATTAATAGAACAAAATACTCTAAAAATGCATAATATTTTGAACAAAAGAAAGTGAAATATGTTTAATTTTCCTTTAATCTGTTAGGATGGCCACAAATTATAGTTTATTTTTACTGTTGTCAAAGACCCTATTTCAAAGGGATCCTTAGTTTCAACTGTCAAATTAAAAACGATGTAGATTTTTGGTGTGTTAGACTTAGACAATAGCACTACGGGTTAGACCTGTAGTTACATTAACTGTCAAAGGTACAACAGGGTATATTGTAATCAGAGGTATTGAATAAAAAATCCTCCTAGTTTATATAATGCTGGTACTTCACAAGCCGTGCGTAGAGCGATCATAATAAGTAATTATAGCCCAAGCTCTCTAATACTGAAGGGAAGGCCTGTGTCCACTATCAAAGAGCAATAGCTGACTATTTTGTTGCGTTTCAGATGTACCAGGTTTTGCAGTATGTTGATAGCAAGGATTTCTGTATAGTAGTAAGTTTACGTTTTTTTTAATAATAAAAGTCGAGGTAAAGGAACCTGTGGTCTCTCATACAGAGAGGAGAGGGTTCAATATTCAGAGAAATTTACGTTTACCTACGAATCTCTGGGCTACCATGGCTTTTTTCACTATATTAATTACTTCTATGACTTAAGATTAAAAACTCTTTTTTTTATTTCCAGTGCAATGCGTCTTGTCCTGGAAAAGAATCAAGAGCAGATTTGGACGAAAAAAACCAACTAACCCTGTCTAAATCTGATAAAAATACAGTGTGATATTTGTAGACATTGTGTTTATAAATTATGAATTACTAGCTTTTGCCCGCGGCTCCGCTCGCATTAAATTCGGGGTATCACAGAAAAGATAGCACACATACCAATTTTATAGCTTTCTACATTGAAAACTTCCACTCCTCACTTTAGGGAAATGGGGGGTTTTGAAGAGACAAAATGTAGCCTATGTCACTCTCCATGCCCTAAACTATCTCTACCTAAAAAATCACGTCAATCCATCGCTCCGTTTAGCCGTGAAAGACGAACAAACAAACAAACAAACACACTTTCACATTTATATATTGGTACGGATGATATTTCTATTTCGAGCAATCAGTTTTACTGTATTGTTATTCTGGGTGAATATGTGAGCATCTGAACCATCGTAGTTATTTTCATTAGGTTTGTAACAGATTCTTAAGGAATTTGAAAGAAATTTTATACACCCACACTATGTGCCACGTGCAGCTTGCGATGAACTACGAACTGGCCCGAAATATGTCGAGCTAAACTTGATTTAAAGTGAGTTTACTTTACTTTGAGCTTAGCAAGCGATGGAGTCGACATTAGCAATATTTTTAATACTCATTAAATATTTAAAATTATGTACTTAGTTATTTAAAGGGGGACCCTTCGGTTCGGTGTTGGATTTAGGGATTATATTTTATTCCGTGGATTTTGTGTGTGTCTTAGGTATGTTTTAAAAGCTTTAAATATACGCTAAAAACGTCAAGAAGTGTAGGTTTCTCAAGCTTTGCTTACCCCATTTGGGATTACAGGTGTGCCGTATTTATTTATAATGACCAAAAACAAAAATGTTGACTCGTATAATAAACGCGCACGCAACAATATCCTTTCGCTTCCCATAAAAAGATTATAGGATCGTTAAAAAGTTGCAAAAAAAACCGTATCAGTTTTCAAACATTTTTTTCAACTTTGTCTCTATTTCTCAAAGATTACTTGCAAGAATGTCTTTAAAGGGTGAATCCTGCATTTGTCTTCGTATTTTTTTTATTTCGTGTTTTTGTACAATATAGTGTTAACTTACTTACTTTTGCTTGTCAATTCGTCAACATCATCCTTGATGTTAAATTTTAATCACTACTTAAATAAATTAATGAGTATGAGTATGAATAAGCAACCAATAATGCAGTTGAATTTTATTGTTTAAGTCGACTCCACGTCTTTAACGTCTTACCCCTCTAAACACGCCCCGTTATGACCGAGTCTATGTTAAACCCTTTAAGTTTTCGTCAAAATCGTTCCTCACGCCGGTACTTCGATAGCAATAAAATCAAGTTTAACACCCATGAAACCGTTTGATCAGTATTCCGCAATAGTTGGCCGGTGCTATTTTCGCCCGAGATCGAGCGGAATGGCGAATGCCATAACATGTCTGTGCGCCGTGTTCTGCTTTTTATTGGTGAGTCCGTTTCATTCAATAGTGCACAAAACACAAGACACCTGAAGGTGGGTGTCCAATTAGTGTAAGTAAATTTGTCATACATACAAATATTCTCACGCCTGCATTCCCAAGAGGGGTAGGCAGAGCACATGAATCGAAAAATCCAGTGCCACGTTTAGCAATTTCAGGGCAACCAGATGGTTAAACGTGATATTGCAGTGACAGGTTGCTAGCCCATCGCCCAAAATACACTAACCCTTTCCCAGAGTCGACTCTTACGACACCCACGGGAAGAAAGGGGGAGGTGCTATTCTAACCCGGCACCACACGGGGTAAATTTGTCATGTGCCTACTATATCTCCAGACCCAAGACGTAATAAGCAAATGGTGTGCATAAGGAAACCTATATCTTGTGGTAGCATTATAATGTTTACATTAGGTATAAAATATATTTCATCCGTGGATATGAGAGGCGACTGGCTTGCAATCTGTTTCTATCGCACCTGTTAACTTAAAATATAAAAATATGCTAGAAGTGGCAGCAGAATGTGAAATGGACACGGTTATGTCCATAGGTAAGGAAATAGGTTTAGGGTATTCATTAGGGGGCATGCTAGGAACCTGTGACTATTATATCGCTTTCATCTTTTTCATGAAAAGACTAATCCCATCAAAAACATTCTGTAAAAAATCTACCCAAGTCTCGTTGAAGCTGCCTGTTTATCTCTAAAAAGTAATGAAATCTAGACATAGCTGTGCCAAGTCTAAGGTTCCTTACTGCGATTTCTTTATTATTATAGTTAAAGTTGTGTGCCTTGGCCGTTGAACATTTTTTATACGTTAGTGGGTACAAGTCAATTTTGTTAACATGTAATGTTGCAACTACCTTGTTTGTTACGCGAGATAATAGCCCATACTGGTATGGTATGGGTAATTAGTACCTATAAAGTGTTCAACGGCCAAGTCACACAACATTAACTATAATAATGAAGAAATCGCAGTAAGGAACCTTAGACTTGGCACAGCTATGTCTAGATTTCATTACTTTTTAGAGATAAACAGGCAGCTTCAACGAGACTTGGGTAGATTTTTTACAGAATGTTTTTGATGGGATTTCACTTCTTTTTGTAGAAACGTGAGCATATTCATTGATTATGTTAGATTTTCTTATTTTACACATTTACTTATTTTTGCAAATTATCTTTCTTTTCTTTTTTCCGGTTTTGATCTCGTACAGTAGGAACAGTTTTTTGTATTGCCCATTCGCGGTCCTTAAATTAGAAGATGTGTCTCTCTACGCTGGATTTTTGCAATTACAGTCGATTTTTTTTATGTACCAGAGCAGCTCAGTGTCTTCATCAGATACTTCAGACCTCAGATTTTTGACATCAAATGAAGCGACCCACTAAGTTGAATATTTTTTGTAAAAGAAGTGTGTTGATCTCTATAGTAGTTTGGTTGGGCTCTAGTGTTTTCACCAGGTACTCCAGATCTTCGATTATCCTAGTTTTTACATTTTTCCCTTTATGTAGTCGTTAATCCCTAACCATGTACCAAATTTCAGCTCTCTGAATTAACGGGAAGTACCAGTTCTATTTTGATGATCATGAGTGAGTGAGTGAGTGAGTGAGTGAGTGTCGAAAATGCGAAACTTTGCTTTCGCTTAACTTCGGAACTGAATTACCTACAGACTTGAAATTTTGGATTTTAAGTATGTGGTTATAGCTCACTAGATGACGAAAATTTCAGCGTCCTAGTATTATCCAGAGGTTCTCAAATAGGGGCCTGAAAATGCCGCGAAATGGTTCCAGTAAAGGATGGTACGGCAGTGCTTGCTTTGCGCTCGACTTGGTGGGGGCACTGCCGTGCCCCCCGATGAATGTGGATGAAGCAAAAGATGTATGCCAGGATCGTAGCAAGTGGAACAAAGTGGTCTCTGCCTACCCATGTGGGAAAGAGGCGTGACTGTATGTATATGTATGTATGTATGTATCTTTTTTTAAGAATTAGATTAGAACTTAACTCCTAAATTAGAATTAGACTAGATTGTGTTAGAACTTAACTTCTGAGTTTTTGCCAAAACAGGTGGCAGAAGGCAATGTCCAGCCGGCGGCAGAAGGAAATGATGTCAAAGAAGAACTAGACAAGGTGATAGAAGATGAAATAACAACGAAACTGGCGGCCGACCTGCTGCAGAGTATCGAGAGGAAGTTCCAAGTTGACCTCGAAAAGTACGTTAGTGGGTAACACTAGAAAATGGAGAAAAACTAGAGCTAATCTGAAATGAATTGAACAATACAAGTACAACAGCCTCGGAGGCCTTATTTTTTTAGATAATTTAAATGCCTGTGAATCTTTGACAGTGGCACTGGGTAATAGTCACGAAAACGCATATATGGGTCGGGTAGGTAATGGTAATGAAAGCGTCAGTCAAATTTATGGAAACAATTACTTTTATTTAATTTCATTATACTATTAGTTTTAGTCTCCAAATAGAGAAATCTCTCTCCGAGCTCATTGGTTTGCTTGGGGATCGAAGTATACAGAGAGGAAATTGGAAGTTGTATTTACGCAACCGATCTTCGAAACTTCGTTAGCGCGATGTAGAACTCTGACAGTTGATGACGTTTGTAGAAGTTCTACTACTTGACAATAGGTGGCGCTAGGGTCGCTACACTACCAAAATAAATATTGTTCTTGTAGATCTGTAAACATGGTGCTCATCAAGATCAAGATACTTCTGCGAAATGGGACTTCGCACATCCAGGAGAAACTTCACGAGCTCCAAGGACAGCTGGAGGGCATCAAGAATTCCACTGGCACCGAGGTGATGTGATAAATGAGGATGAATTTGATATAAAAGAGGAACCAACCAGTTTTAGTTCGGCAAACTCTTCTACGACCGTCCGTAGAAGGATGATTATTCGAGCGTTTCAACCGACTTATTAGTTTGACTACATTTTACACGAATCTGCTGCAGATTTTTGGTGTCTTTTCCACTATTTGTTAGATTTCCTGTTTCTCTAGTAGATAACTAAAAGATCGGTCGGACTCATACAGGACAGAACCAATAAATAACTTTCATTTTACTAACGTCTACCGTCACTATCACAGAAACTGTACAGAGCCAATAACCGTAGAGAAAAAGGCACTAGCGTTACGCGCGATCTTGTGCCGGCCAATAAGAGCACAGCGATCGGTTCAATTGTTTGGCGGAATCTTCTCCGAACAACCAAAATTACATTAGTACCTACTCTACAGGGTCTGTCCTCTATGGTCGGACTAAACGGTCGCGCTCGAGGATATCGGACTGCGCAATGCGGTCCGTTCTGTGTAAATTAATAGTAATTTAAAGTTCCGCTTATGTTGTATGTAGTGTAATGTGTGATTCTGAATTGACTGCCGTAAAATATATGATTATCACTGAGACGGTACTAAATAAGAGTATTTGCTATTACTGGTTCCTTGTCCCTTACAGGTGCCTTCACTCTTACCTTTTTTTTGGTACGGATTCCCAAAGTCGCTGGTCCAATTCCCATCACTTTTTTAAGCATCGTCATTGAAGTTGCGTCACTTTCAACAGCTGGAGACGTGTCTTAAAGCGAAGCAGAATGCCACCACGGCTCTGGCCGAGAAAGCCCTTCATCAGATGGTGGTGTGCGGGTACGCGTTGATAGGCCACGACCCTGCGCAGGCTGTTGGGGCTGTTGTGGCCATGAAGCAGATGATCAAGGCACGACTCAAGCCTGTAAGTCTATCCACTTGACTGAATTTCACCGGTGTATATCATTTTCCTGGATAGAGATCTCTATATTATTACCTCAACTATCGATACCGCTGAACATGGGCCTCCCTTTTAGACTTCCATTTGTACCGACATACATCCTGCTTTTTCCGGCGACCTTCTTAAGGTCGTATGTCTATCTTGTGGCCATCTTACGGTGTACTTGATGGTCCGTGGTCTCCACTCGAGTACTGTTCGACCCCATCAGCCAGCCCTGCGTGTAATTTGGCCTACCCATTGCCACTTCAACTTGCTACTCCGGTGGGCTATACCGGTGACTTTAGTTCGTCTACGGATCTCGTCATTTCTGATTCGATCACGTATGTAGTAGAAGATAATGTAGGATTTATCCAGGACAATATGCATAGTTATCGCGGTGTTAAAGTGAGTGAATTATGGAGACGGTAACGGTTGGTAGAGTAATAGGACTAAAAGATTTTTTTCCAGATTTACGAGCAGAAGAAGGATGTGTACCACCTCCTGAAGCTCTGTGGTCATGACCACGATACTCTGAAGAAGGTCATCAAGTGCGTCATATCCAAGGTAACGTGGTAATCAGTATTTTTAACATTTTCTTTAATATTAGGGTATGGTTTAGGGCAGGGTTTCCCAACCTTTTTTAGCCTTAGGCTAAGCGCGCACTACGATTTTTTGTTGCGTGACAATTTTGTCGCAGAAATGCAACGTAAGGGTTTATATGTCATCGCGCGCACTATGATGAAAAAATCAGTATGGACAGCGCTATTTTAAAATCGTGTCGCACGACAAAAAGTGCGCGCTTAGCCTTAGTCGACACGTTAGCAAACCTAAATACATACATTACGCCTGTATTCCTAAATGGGGTAGGCAAAGCACACAAAACGATACATAGACAAAACGATGACTATGTCACGTTACGTCGCCACTTCTAGCGTATTTTCCAGGTTGTGAGTTGGCAGATATAATAATGACAGGTTGCTGGCCTGTCGACTAAAATATAACTTAATCTATTTCTTTAATCGCCTCTTACGACATCCACGGGAAAAATGGAGAGATGTTATTCTAAACCCCACACCATACCGAATCTGTCGCTATTAATAAACGCTGTCTAAATTTAGACGTAAACGTGGCTTTGAAAGCTGAAATAATAGTAATCGTTTTATCTCAGTAACTTTTCGTATGCTCTGCCTACATTGTTTGGGAAACTACTACTAGAGACTTACTTCTAGTGAAATAAAACGGGTCTTCACATCACATTTTTGTATGAAGACTAGCTCAACATGTTTCGGGCCAATTCATGACCCATCATGCGCGCGTGTCTAACCGCAGTCACTACTAAGACTTAAGTGTAGGTATCCATTTTATTCCTCTGAAGTGTAAGTACATACATACATACATATTCTCACGCCTGTATTCCCAAGAGGGGTAGGCAAAGCACACGAATTCAAAAATTCAGTGCCACGTTTAGCAATTTCAGGGTAACCAGATGGTTAAATGTGATATTGCAGTGACAGGTTGCTAGCTCGCCCACACTTCTCTGAAGTGTAAGTGGTTGTAAGAAATCATTAGACGCGTGTCGAGTGTATTTTCGTCGTTAATAAAATTTATACAATTTACCAGAAGGAGAACTAGTTCCGTCAAAAGCCGACTCAATTTAGGTCGTAACACGATTTAGAAATCTGGCATGAGTTATGCTAACATCCGTTGTTTGTATCGAAATAAACGTGGACGTTAGAGAAAGTCTTGCATCGTCTGCTGGGCCTGACAGGCGGTGACGGATAAAGGGAACAACATAATCCTAAGACTATAACGTATCAGAAAGTTCAACTATTATAACCAATAGTACCAGAGCCCACGACCAAAACCATGTCTCATAGCAATACGGCAAAAACCCTATAAAATCGTTAGATTGTATGATACTGAACCCGACTAGGTGTGTAGTAACGGTCGAAAGTGTAGCAACTGCTTGGGAGGCCATTTCTGCTGTGTCAAAAAAAAAGGCAGTCGGTATTATAGCAATACGTCTGATAGTGAAAACGTACATAGATTTTA
>BHDV01065263.1:109683-121257 GCA_005406045.1 Adoxophyes honmai | reverse complement strand
CACACACACACACACACACACACACACACACAGACACGTCAAACTTATAACACCCCGTCGTTTTTGCGTCGGGGGTTAAAAATGGAGATGAGTATTGCTATCTTGTCTTACCGACGTAAGTAAATTTTTCAGGTGAAGGCCAGCGTTAACGTAAATTATATTATCTTTTGGTTGAAACGATCCTGAGGCCAAAGAAATACTTCTGTTTTTTTTCAGTCGGAAATTTAATTCCGCTATTTAATAATTGATGATTATTTTTGTTACTAGTTTTATGATCAAATCGTGGTCTGTAAATCAACGTACAAATGACAAAGCACAAGGAAAAGCAGATCTACCTTCAAAATAAATAAATTGGAGCAATACGTCAGAGATTAGTTAAGGTTGAGTAACTGATTAAATGCTTTGATTTCAGTCGCCGGTGATAAAATCAGCAATGATGGACGTGACAGGAAAGCTCATAGATGGCGTGGTGGAACTCACGAAGCTCATGGCTCATGGTGCCATGCACGAAGCTTGCCTCATAGAAGTCATAAAAAGCGTAGAAGACGAAGCTTTCCAACTGGTTCGCGATGTGAGGGACTGTGCTTTTGGTAATAACACATTTGACGCAGAAGCCAAGAAATTTATCGAAGATAACAACGCAACAGTACTCGATATCCCTCCAAAGAAAGAGGAGCTTAAGATAGACGGCAGTAAAAAGGAAGTGATAGAAATGAAGAGCTTAATAAGGAGAATGCTAAACGATGACAATGGTAAAGACTTGGATAAACGTTTCAAAAAGAAGTTGAAGAAACTGCAAAAAGATTTGAAATCTGTCGACAAGAATGTTATTACCAAAACTGAAAAAAATAACGACAAATAAATTTATGTATGTTTTGCTTTCATTTAATCTGCTGTAGATTTTTCCTTTACCAATATTGAACATAAAGTAGCAGTAGTCATAAATAATAGTCTATTACTGTTTACAGTCTATGATGTTGATGTTTTAAATCGGCGCACAATAACTAATAATAAAAGGGTGCTTGTTACGATAAAATGTTTTTAGTGGTTGCTTGATTAATGGACTGAACTATAAAATATCAAACCTTGAGGAAGAAAAAAGCAGTTTAGATAAATTTATGTAGATGTGGCTAGGGAATATATTACATGAAGACTAAAAAAAACAGTTTTGGGCTCAAATAAATCGCCCGCTGAACATTCAAGTTTATGGAGAAAAAAACCTACTTATGTAGTAAGTTTACATCAGAAGCTTAAAGCAAAAGTGCATGCACTAGTTGAACATTTCTTAAAATGTTTGCCGTTACGTCTTTTGTGATTTTTTCTGCGATTTTTATGTAAATTTTTAGAACCACCAGCTTTCTGTCCATTTTAATGGAACAAAAAAGGTTTCTAACTGTGTAACCTTTTTTGT
Source organism: Adoxophyes honmai (assembly GCA_005406045.1). Taxonomy (NCBI): domain Eukaryota; kingdom Metazoa; phylum Arthropoda; class Insecta; order Lepidoptera; family Tortricidae; genus Adoxophyes; species Adoxophyes honmai. The sequence continues at coordinate 119,846 of BHDV01065263.1, read as the reverse complement.
ATGGGTAACCACAAGAAATTATAAAATTTGTATTTGAAATTTGGGACATTTTTATTATTGAGGAAAAAATACTTCTATGCAAAAAGATGCAGTGACAAACATCTTACTAACCGGGGAAAACCATTCTCGTTTAAAAATTCAACCTTTGATTCAACCTTTTTGGAAACTGAACACAGATTAGATCTTTTTCGTAAATACAGAGACAACTCAATCTTATTGACGAAACCAAACGAGGGTAAATGATTAACTAAAATAAATTAAGAACTCAAAGATCACAAACAAACCACATTCAGTCAGCAAGCTGGTACAATCACTCATCTAGGATTAGAACCAAAAAATACCCTTTTCGCGCTAAATCAAAGTCGCTCCGGGATTATTGATTTCCCTCTCTAAATCTTTAAATCCAGTTTGTTCCGGTGGATCGAGGCCAAAAGATTACCTCTGTTTACAATGTCTATCCGAAAGAGGGCGCCTCGTATATACACTTGCGAGATGTTTTTGTTTACAATCGTGAAAAGAGATCTGTTGCTAGGATTTTTTGCGGTGCGCTGTTATTTTAATCGTAAACCCTATCGATGACTATCATGAGTTCTGCGTGAATCATTTGTATGTGTTGTTGACGAAAGAAATTGGTACGAGGTGTTTAAACTACCTAAACTGGCTAGTACAGCTATGAGTGATATTCCCCATCTTGCCTATTCGTAATTATAACGAAAATGTGTAACATTTCGACACGGTCAAAGTGCCAAAAGTATGTATACACTATAGCTCTTATTGTCTCAACTTTAGGATTGTGTGTGCATATTTCTGGCTTGTTACGCGTGTCGATGGCTTGGTTGGTTCTGGAGTGGCTTTGTAGAATGTTGCTATTCTTGGGCAAACCTAGAACTAGCGCTTTCATGATAGACCTCACAAAAGATAGATCAAACTTCAGAATTGAAGATGTAGCGACCCTATCACAAGCAAACTCCGTCAACCCGAGTCACAACAATGTAATTACATTGTAGCTCCTACATTATGCATTTATGCAGAATTGTTTTGGTCGACATTCTGAGAAATCGACCAAATTTACAGGATGTTCATAATGCAGACTTCCTTGCGCCTACCAATGTTTACACAACATTGTTTGCTGCTTATAAAGTGGTAAAAGCTTGTTTTGTATTTTGGAGCTGCTTGGCAAGGGAGGAAAACAACTTTTGCTGGTATTTTTGTAGCCTTTTGAACTTAAATTAAACGATCTGCTGCATCAAATACTCCGAAGTAATTGTAGTCACGATAGACTAGAGAAAGAAATGTTGCGTTGGTTTGTTCACGTGAAGAGAGTGAATGATACAAGTGCGTAAGCAAATTTACAAGGGAAGTGTATTTGGACAAGTCGGGCGAGGGCACACTCGAAGAACGTACACCAGATCAACGATGTTCCAAAGAGAGGCAAAATTAGAAGTACTCGAAACCATTGAGCATGTCTGACGAGAAGATGAGAAGAACGAACGTAAAAAAGCAAGAGAAGTATGTCAGAATAGAAGTTAGTGGCGCTCTGTTGTTTCTGCCTAACCCGCATGGAAGAGGGCGTGATATTTATGTACCTGTGTGTGTAAAAAAGAATCAACGTAACGTGGTGGACAATAAAGCCGTAGTCATAACAAGATTGCTTTTACACAATGAATTAGGGGCTTGGTTACAGAGATATCCGAAGACGACCTTAATAAATTTAGCAAAAAAGCTGCAAAAAACCGCGTGACAACTGTCTGCTGTAGGTAGAGTGTTGAAAATATAGTCTAGACAGACTTTAGCTCATCCGGAGACAGGAGTGGGCGCACACAGCTGGGACGCGTTACTCTTTAGCTACAAGATTTCCATTGCTATGGCAGGGACGTTCGAAAAGATGGCTTTTTTTTTAATTGGTCTTATAATTTTAGATAATGCAACGTAAATCCGTTGTACTTCTGGGCACTCAGTATGAGAGGGGTTCTAATTTGTTTTGTTTGTTGGTTTTCTCATAGATTTTGATTTCACAATTAAATAAAAAAAAGGTATTTGAACGATTCGATCCTCTGCATGAGAGGTCATAGATCAAACCACTGGGCTACCACTTTGATCGGTTATTGACATATCACTACCTAATTTTGGGATTTTGTCATTTTACTTCTTTAGTGGATTTAACATACCCCAAACTAAGCTTATTATTAGTATTTTTGTTATGATTAATTAAATCCAAATCTAAGATAGGCAGTTCAAATCTACCTAAAACAGAATCGGAACAGGGAACACTTTGCCGCGGCGTCGGCCCGTCCATTAAAAGTTGGCGGATTGCCAGATAAAAAAATAATTAGAGGAAATGTAGGTGACGAGGGCATTCACCCCGGAGTTACACGATACTGTCACGGTGACATACTAGATGGGAACGGAACTGATCATGACCTTATTGAGGGTGACGACGAAGAGTACGACCGAGGGTTTTCTGATGATGGCATGGCGACAGATCCGATAGCCATAGCTAGTGTGCATTAAATAATACAGTCAAGGAAACTGAATGTTTAGCAGTTTAACCATCTTCATAATTTGTTCGTATTATAATGGAGGAACGAGCTTTAGTAAAAGTAGATTAGATCTCATAAGTATGGCAATTTTTACAGCTGGACGCTATGCTAGTCGAAGAATTTGGTTTAACTTTTGCGTTTAAACGATAACAAAATTTAGCCTTGAAATAAGTTACTCGTCATTCACGATTAAACCAAGTTTTCAAACCCGAATTTGAAAATTATTCTTAATAATCGTAATCGTACTGTTGTTAGGGCTATATTTCACCGGGACACCACGGCGGCGCAACCAGTCGTCGGCTACCAACAAAATGTATACAGCTCTATAGGGAGTTACTCACCTGGTGTCCGTTGGTTGCGCAACCATATCATACATTTTGCGACTGGTTGCGCCGCCGTGGTGTCCCGGTGAAATATAGCCCTTAGTGTTGTGTGCTACGGCGTTTGCAGCCGTTGTCAGTTGCCCCAAGCGCGCGTGTATACGCAGCCACCATGGCTCGTTCATTCCGATGATGGATCACAGATTAGCCCGCAACATGTCAAGCTAATCTCAATATATAAAAAATTGGAAAAATGTAGGTAAGAGTGCTTAATCCAGGACAAAAAAGTTCTCATTCAGTTGAATGAAGCCTAACAATAGTAAATATAAACCAACCCACGGAAAAGTATTCTTCACAAATGTACTACAACAAAAATAAAAAGTAGCGTAAACTTGGTGATTGCTTGTAAATGTGTCAAGGCTGGCGATGACGTACGAACTTACGGCCTAAACGGTACGAGAAATAGAACAAACCGCATTTTATGGGCTCCGCGACGGCCGACTGGGTTTTATGTTGGATTTATTGCTGGACTTATCGGGAGACTAGTCTATGGGTTTGTCTTGGAGTTGCTGGTTTGATTCAGTTGATAGGCCTGGGCCAAGATGAGGAATTTAGACATGTGACTTAACGTGGTGTCGGGTTTTCAATAACACCCCTCGGTTTCCACCGTGGATGTCGTAAGAGGCGAATATAGAAATAGGGTAAGGTTAAATGACTGACTACCAGTTTGTCACTACTAATGTTAACCTGAAACCTAAAAAATATGCTAGAATTGGCTGTAAATAGTCATAGATTTGTCAATGTAACGTGCTTATGTTCGGCTTACCCTATTTGAGAATACGGGTTTGATGTACAGTAGAGTTCATAAATATATGAGCAGACAAATGCCAAATATGTAAACTTAAAGGTGTACAGATTTTCGAACCCTCAGTTTTGCTCATTTAATGAACTCGACTGTTCACATACCTATGTACCTACTTACTAACTGACCCGGAGAACTTCGTACCACCTCAGCGTAGCTTTGATGCACTACTATTTTGTATCAAAATGTAAAAAAGTAAACTTTTTTTTATAGCCTATAGCATGTCCCACAAGGTGCTCTTAGCTTATTACTGAAAACCGCATTCAAAAATGTTCAGCCGTTTTCACGTGATGGGCGAACATCCAAACAGACAAACTAACAAACAGACAAAAAATCTAAAAATCACCCGCGAATTTTATAGACAAGTGAAACCTATTAGCTATGTCCACACCAGTGCGTTTTCGCGTTCACCTTGCATCTTCCTCTGACGCATGCCCGTGCAACCACCAACAACAGCGCATGCCGGCAGCGCGTCTTCATTGAGGACGGATCTAGTTGCAGCGCATGCGCTGTCGTTGCACGAGCATGCATCAGAGGAAAACGCAAGGTGAACGTGAAAGTGCACTGGTGTTGACTTAGCTTTTGAGTTGTTTTACTACACTGAGTAGGACTACTATACTGGGTAGTAGTGTGTTGTAGGTTACGGGGTTATGGTTCGCTTTTATCTTACCGCCAGATACCTAGTCACGTCTGTTTTCAAACAGACACGTCTGGATCTTGTACGACTGCTATCATTCAGCTGTCAGAGGAAGACCACATTTGTTTGACCTTGACATTTTTCAATGAGATAGTCCATCACTAATTAGCTTTTTGTAAGTTAAAATCGCATACAAGATAAGTTTAGTTGTATCAAAATTACCATCACCGTCTTACTGGTTGTTTTGGTTGAAATCGTCATCACACCTTTCACACTCGTACTTTTCACGCTCTTCCCTCCTTAACTTAATTGTTTATTATGTATTTTATAGGGTCTTCGGCGCATTGTGTGCCAAAATAATTTGGCGGATAGAGAGGGTAGGTTGGAAGATGGTAGCTACCACAGACTTATACCGAAATAGATACTGCGAGTCCTGCATTTATATGAAAACCATAGAGGATAGAACCTATAGAGAAACAATGTTCGCAACCCCGGTCCGCAAATGTTTGTTTATTTCAATATACTAACGTGTAGTGTCACTGTCACAGAAACTGTATGGAGCCAACAACAGATCTGCGTGCAACTCCTCATATTTCTAGATGTAAATTAATATACTTGCGTAATGACGTACTGTTCCATTCGTTGGTGTGGTAAAAACGGCAAAAATTCAAATTTGAAAACAGACGGTGTTACATTTAACCGGTAATTAACAGTAAACATGCATTTTTCAATTTATATTCATTTTAGTGCAGCTCAAGTTAACTGGTCATTCAAAATGACACATAATTATGCATCTCACTTTCACCTAGGTGTCATCCCATTACTTCATCTCATTCTGTCAATACACAGTGTAACTAGAGTTGCGCTGTTAATAATCAAATGATGTATCGATATTTATAAGTATTTAGTATTTTACGGTGCCGAATTAAAAAATGTTAACATAACATAAAATCACGCCTTTGTTCCCAAATGGGGTAGGCAAAACACACGAAACGTGAAATAGACATATCCATGATTATGACTATTTCATGCTTCGCAGCCACTTTTAGCATCATTTTGGGCCAATCAATCAATCAAATCAATTTTCGAGGTTCGCGTTGAGGGGCCGAAGTCTTCCACTGCTAACAATTACAGTCCAGTGTCCCCGCGGGTTTTATTTAGAAAAAAACTGCTTTTTTGTATTTTTCAACAACAATCATTTTTGTAAAGTTTTGATTGTATTCACTTAAATTAAATTAGCTGTAATCCGCTGAGATTGAAAGTAGGTTTATTTTAGATTCATTTAACGAAACAGTTCACTGTTTACAGTAGGTAACCTTGATAAAAAGTTTCGTATTTTTTAATTTTTTGACAGTTTTATTTTATTATCTCGGTCCAGATTAGTTTTTTTTTTCAATAAACCAAAAGATGACTGCATTGGTAAGGAATTAAATTTGTTGGTGAATTTTATAATCTTTTATTTTAAAAGTGGTTTACATTTCATTTATAATTGTACAAGAGCGATATTAATATTGAACGATGAGTGCGAAGACAGAGAGGTGAGCTTGTTTTAAAAATTGCGTTCCAGGACAATTAGTAAAAAATTACTATTATCGATACATTTGTAAACTTGCCCAACTCTAGTGTGGCGCGCGATCTTGGGCCGGCCAATAAGAGCACAGCGAGGTCTTCAATTGTTTTGCGGAATAATTTCCGAACAACCAAGATGACATTAGTACTCTATAGGTTATATCCTCAATGATGAAAACCAAGCGTGCTACTTTTTCTCTCCCCACTGACATGAGCGCTTTAGTGATGGGAATTGACAGTCCGAGTGGAACCGATTTAAAGGTGACGCCGCCGTATTCAAGTTGTCGTGTCTCTAGGCAGTTAAACCTAGTCTAAATCAAAACTAAAACTAAAATAGAATAGCGAAAAAGGAAGAGCATTGCTCTCTCTTTTGGCTCCCTTTTGGCACACGAAGTACATTGCACTTGAGTGACCTATTTCGATATAAGTCTATACTAGCTTCCATTTAACACCTGGAAAACACTAAATAAAACATTCACAAAACTTGATCCGTAAACTTACCGACGTCAGTGAAGAACGCTGAATGTCTGTTGGGGCTGGATGGTACCGACGCGGATGCTGAAGTAAGGAAGGCCCTCTTGACCTTCGTCCACTTGGAGGCCCGTGGAGGCCTGTGCTGCGGAGGTCTGGCTCCCAGTTCCAAGGATCGCTGCTTACGAAGCACCGGGTGGCACGGCTCGGATTCTAGAAGAATTGGAACGTCTTAACTACCATTTCCATGGGTTTAGAACGACGGTGTAAACATACAAATAAATGGATAATTTTAAGGGCCTACACTAGCAGACACGGAACCCGCCGCGTACGCAAACTCGCGGGTCCCGCTCTGAATTTTTTTTACACATTTTTTTTTAAATTAAAAGTCTAAGCGACAAAGTTGCTAAATTGGCAACACTCTGTGAAACTGAGTTTGTTCATCGCGTTTCAGTAGCGTCGTGTGCGAGGTACAGTTACTAACTCGTTTTTTAATGTTATTATTAAAACGGAAAAAACGTGGGTCTTGATTTTATCAAGACGTGGGTCTTGATTTTAAGACTAGCTCTAGATTTTCTGGATCAGTTCATGGCTTATCATCATAATAGTCTAACTGGTGCTGCCGTGTAGCTCTGATGATGGTCTACAAACTGGCCCGAAACAAGTCGAACTAATCTCAATGTTAAGGCGTAAGTTCATGAGGTTAATTTCAAGCAGTCTCAGATCTAATAGACTCCAAGGCCATTAGTATTTCTCGTATTTTACTAAAGACTCACCCAACTCCTCGGATGAAGGTATCGTAAGCGTGAGTGCCGGAGGAGCATCGCTGTCTCCCCCATCGCTGAGCGACCGTCTCCTCAGTGGGACCACGTCAGGGGAGCTCTTGGACCCTCGACTGCTCTTCTTCCTCACAGACTCCTTCCTGGTCTGCAGGATGTCACGCATCTTCCCCCAGGGTGTCTTGTGGAGTTTGTTCGGGGATGGCGAGGTGGAGCTGTCATCCTGTAGGGTTGAGAAGGTTTATCTGATTGTGTTCACAGTTCCGTGCCGAAATGGTAAAAGCGGGATTCTATTATTAAGAGTTTGTTGTCTGAACGTTTGTACGGTGGGCCAAGAAAGTGGTCTACCAGTCTACCACTTTTGACAAAAGTTTCTGTGAGATCAAAATTATCATATCACAAGGTTGACATTGTCACTGTCATAATATTATGGCGAGGGGAAATCGACCTTGTTGTTTCCTGAGGTTCAAATGAATATCGATCTTGAGGGGGTAGACCAATTTCTTGGTCGACTGTACTTATGCTGCCAGATCTCCCTAGCATTGTTTGTCTTAAAATCATTTGCCCGAACTGCCTGTCTGCCAGAAATGTGCTATGAAGCTATGCTGCGAAGATGTATTAAGCAGCGCTACGAAATCAGTTTCCACCGGTGCTATGCTATGTGCACCAATTAATATGATTGGTGGATATCAAACTCATCCGTAGCATCGTAGCAAAGCACATCTCTGGTTGGAAGGCAGCCTTAACCCTAACGATCAATTGCAATTATAATCATTTTCCATAATCAAAAAATAGAAATGAAATAGGTCAGGTTAGGTTAAGTTTGTTTCATGACCATACATAGCGGAGCCTCAAAACAATCGTTCCTAAAATAAAATGTTTAGGGAAACTAAAGATTTGGCATATAACTGTTAGGACAAATGTTCATTATGACATAAAACGTTAGGGAATACAAAAGTAAAGGTTAAGAATATTAGGGATCCAGATATAGACCCGTAGCTGATACCTACCTGCACTGGAGCGTGGAGGAATGTGTTGTCGTTCTCATCATATCGAAGGATGCTCTTACGACCAGCGGCTGCAACAACCAATATGGAATCAAATACAAGCAAACAAGGATCCATCCGTATGGTGTGGGGTTTAGAATAACACCTCTCCATTTCGTCCGTGGATGCCGTAAGAGGCGACTTAGGAGGTTGAGGTATATTTTAGGCGACTAGCTAGCAACCAGTCTCTATTTTATGTATGTTCAAATCTAAAATTATACTACAAGTGGCCACGAAATGGTAATGGCATTGACTACCCAATTTTTGAATACAGGCGTCCTCTCAGAATAAAAAGATTTGGAATATACTACCTACCTAACCTACGCGGTCCTAAGCTGCGCATTGTAACCACGATAATTTTCTCAACAACTTAACAATGACTTTAGGCGACGGGCTAGCAACCTGTCATTATTGTACCTGCCAACTTAAAACCTAAAAACAAATGCCAGAAGTGACCACGAAACGCGAAACAGTCAAGGTTTTGTGTATGGTTTCGTATGCTCTGTCTACCCCATGTGGGAATTCAGGCGTGATATATGCATCGCGAACAGGGATTGTTGAGCCACTTACCTATGTTTGTAACTTGGTCGTGTAATACTAATCCAATAGCTGACATCTAGTCTGTCACATCGGTCATTGACTACACGTCTAAATTGCGAACAGTGGCAAGTGGCTCAACAATCCCTGTTCGTGACTGTATGTAGGTATGAACTAAACAATAAACTCAAAATTGTAATAATTTAGCGGAATGCTAGTACGGAAGGGAAACGCCACGAACTATAATTTAGAAATAATACCAACGGATGCTGGAGCAGAGAATGCGATCCGATCTATTTCCGAGGCAATAACTATAATAGCTTTATGAATAGCATGGCGCATAGATATGCTAAAAATACACGCGCTTTTATGTATTCTTTATGCTGATATAAGCGTAAGCTGGTAATCTGAAATTGGGTGTTGCCATTGTCTGTCTGACAAGGTTCTCGTTCTAAAGAACTTGTGAAGATATATAGTCCGTAGATGGTATCAATTTAATCTATGTAGTTTAAAGCTGCGTTCTCTCACGAGTAAATCAATGTTTCATAATATAAAAAAAGCGGGTAAGGAAAGTTATTCAAAGACTAAATACTCTCATTTCGTGCATATAAAAAAAACCGGCCAAGTGCGAGTCGGACTCACGCACTGAGGGTTCCGTAAACGATACGTAAGTAAACGATACCTTGATGTAACTTACAGCCAACGCCATCTAGTGACAGATTTTCGAACTAATGATAAATTTTTATTTTTATTAATTAAAAAAAAACTACTTGGTAGATTTTGTTCAAACCAATTTTCGTTGGTAGTTTTTATAGTAATGTACATCATATATTTTTTTTAGATTTATCACTCTTTTATTTTAGAAGTTAGAGGGGGGGGGGACACAACTTTTTCAACTTTGGAAGCGTCTGTCGCGCAAACGATACACTTCAGAAAAGTATGACGTTAGAAACCTCAATATCATTTTTGAAGAGCTATCCATAGATACCCCACACGTATGGGTATGATGAAAAATTTTTTTTTGAGTTTCAGTTCCATGTATGGGGAACCCTAAAAAATTGTTGCTTTTTTTTAAATTTTGTGTCAAAATCTTAATGCGGTTCACAGAACACATCTACTCACCACGTTTTATTAGTATAGCTCTCATAGTTTCCGAAAAAAGTGGCTGTGACATACGGACAGACGGACAGACGGACAGACGGACAGACGGACAGACGGACAGACGGACAGACATGACGAATCTATAAGGGTTCCGTTTTTTGCCATTTGGCTACGGAACCCTAAAAATGGGGTATCAAAGCCATCACCATTCCATGTTTCGTTGCCAGTGTTGGCATGTTTTTAGGCTCTATCATACATTATATTATAGGCGCCAGCATGGGCGTAGCCAAGGGGGGGGGGG
>BHDV01065263.1:84959-109670 GCA_005406045.1 Adoxophyes honmai | reverse complement strand
CCCCCCCCCCGAAAAGTTCAGGCTCCCATACAACAATGGTGATTTTTTTTGTGTCCGACTCGCACTTGGCCGATTTTTTCTTGGTCAAAGTCGCATAAATAAATTCCCTATTAATTTACTTGGCATCAAAACCGAAATGTTAATAATAATGTTAGGTATTTATAAGTACGCATAAAATTTTACGCTTTGCTTATAAACACGTCAACGGTGCAACGTTCTTAGAATGCAATCAGATATAACATATAATATGATATGTAACAAACAGGAAAAGTTTATGCGGAAAATTTTAGAGCTACCTAAGATATATATTACTGAATTTAAGACCAATTTAACCAAACGGGGGAAAAATTGTTGTGGAATAAATCACTCTTCACATACACGCCTGTGATTCAAAATGGGGCAAGCAGAGCACAAAAAACATGACATAGACAAAACCATGGATATTTCACGTTTAGCAGCAACTTCTAGCATAATTTTAGATTAAAAACAAATGGAAGAGGTAAAATAATGTGACAAGTTGCTAGCCTGTCGCCTAAAGCATACCTAAACGAGTTTCTTACATACATACATATTCTCACGCCTGTATTCCCAAGAGTGGTAGTCAGAGCACGTGAATTCAAAAATAAGAGCATCAGGCTAATAAGCTCATAAGAGTGACTATTTAAAGATTAAATTATATTCTTTTTTAATTAAATTGGAATTGAAATACCAACTCCGTGTATTCCCAAGAAAGCAGAAAAAACAGGGGGTTTAAAAAAAGATGGGACAAATTCTAAACAACATTCGTTTTTATGTCACTTGAAAAAAAACATAGTCATAACTCAAATTTTTATGTGGGTCTTTTTTTAATTTGTATTTTGTATACCTTTTTTTAGTTTAAAAATGCTCATTATGAAAATTTTCACTATGCGAGTTTTGTTCAAACACTGGAACAGAACAATGTAAAAGAAGTAGCGTAACTGATAAACAAGAGTTTGCATGAAAACACTTTTTTTATCTCGTAGATCGATAATCTAGCTAAAATATACACTTTTAATGAAAAAGCCCGTTGCATTTATTTTTAAAACTAAACTATTCCACATCTCACCTGACTCCAGTCTTAACTCTTCGCAAGAAGAGCTAGGCGTCAGCGACAAGGCGCTACCAGGCGTAAGACTGGCAGAGTCACGCTCAGGGTTCACCAGTCCTTGACCCATCCCCTGACTAGCTATACCCTGGCTAGCTATCCCCTGGCTAGCTATCCCAGGCGTAGCCATCCCCTGATTAGCTATCCCAGGCGTAACATTCCCCTGGCTAGCTATCCCTGGGGTAGCGTTCCCTTGGCTAGCGCTCCCCTGGCTAGCTATGGTCGGGGAGGGGGAGGAGCCGGCCAGGGCAACGACCCCCACCATGGCGCCGGCTGCGATAGCTCCGCCCATGGTAGTTGGAGGCCATTGCGCTTTTTCCCATCTGAAATAAAACATTTTAGTATCAATGAAAAATATAATTTTTAGTATTATTTTTAATGCATTTGCTCAACCTATATGTAGTCCTAAAGCGTGCGAGACTAAGCAGATACGATAATATTTTAAATCTGCGTATAAATGTCATCTTTCCATATGTCGGTGCCAACAGATACTTGACGGTAAATCTGCGCTGTGTGTGTTAGCTACTTGAATTGTATAGGGAGCGATATTGACAGATATCCGTTCGGTAACTACCTAAGTATCTTACCGTATCTGCTTAGTGTGTGACACGCTTAAAACCGAAATATTGCAAAGTAATTTGTAGCCCCCTATAGTGTCGGGTTTAGAATAACACCTCTCCATTTCTTCAGTTGATGTCGTAGGATTCGACTAAGGAAATAGGTCAAGGTATATTTTAGGCGACATTCTAGCAACCTATCAGTATTATACCTGCCAATTTGAAGCCTAAAAAATGATGGAAGTGCCCACGGAACGTGAAATAGTCATGGTTTTTCTATGTAGCGTTTCGTGTGCTCTGTCCACCCCATTGGGAAATACAGGCGTGATGTATGTATGTTTTAATTTGTAACGTTCAACAATGGCTAATGTTTTCATATCATGATTCATGAAATATTTTTTCCAGATACAATTTTTTTTTACATACATACATACATATTCTCACGCCTGTATTCCCATGAGAGGTAGGCAGAGCACATGAATTCAAAAATCCATTTTTTTTGACAATTGTAAAAATTGTTTTTAAAGCGTAATTATTATTTATACTTGATGTTATTTTCAATTTCTTCCTGCGTAATTATATTTGCACTCCTGTTGTAGGCTACAAACAATAAGAACATCTAATGAACACTGTTTTCTTAGCAAATAAATATACCTATTCATAAAATTTCGGAATGAAAACTTAAAAAAAAATGTTTAAAGTAAGTATTTCATAAAAACATTGTCTACCTTTTACCATTTTTTTTTGTTTTTTATTTCATACGTAGATACAATTAAATAAGAATTGATGAAGAATGAGTTATGGACGTTATGATCGATCTGTGACCCATGGCGGTTACAGAATGGAATCACAAAATTTGTGTTCAAATTGAGGACACCTTTTATTCATTTTGTGAAGAGCGCCCGTGGTTAAAATATGCAAATGTAATGCAAACCGTTTTTTTTTTTAAATTGAGAAAAAACAAAATAAACATTTTTTAATATAATTGCGTATTAAACAGTAGGTATCACACTGACCTAGTTCGAACGCGCCCGAATTTTCTTTATACATGTTAATCCGTACATTCTCGACAATCGTAATCGACTAAAGTTCATTAAGTATCTTGAAATAGACTATTGACTGGCATTCATTGGCAGAGAAATGAAGAGAAATATTTCAAGAATGTGCTTTGTTTTTCAGTGACTGCTAAACTACGCTTCAGTGTGTGAAACTACCGCCTTTATTGACAAGATTAGCTTGACACTTTTCGGGTCAATTTGTGACCCATCACCGGGATAACGCGCCACAGCGGCAGTGGTTATACCCTATTTACGGAAACAAGTTAATATAGCGCTCTCTCTGTCACGTAATCCCATACAAATGATAAAGACAAAAAGTCTACGACGTTTGACAATCTCGAAAATCATGTTCATACGTGGCTACTATAACAGAAGTGAATTTTTTTTGTTGGAATTGGAAGTAACAATTTTAGGCTTTTAGTACTTTGTATTCGTCATGAAGTCATAATAAATAGCAAAAATGTTGTTAAATAGTCTTCTCACTCAGTGTCGCATTCACACATGCACTATTTCTCTTCACTTTTCTAACGTTGGACATGCGCTGTATTCATTTCTGAAAGTCCATTTAACTAATAATAATTTGACACTTGCAATTGTACGAAAAAAAAAATTACAAGAAAATATCACGATCTCTCAAAAGCTCTTTGATAAAGGTAGCCAAGTTTGAAGACTTTTTGATTTCCCCATTAACTTGTTTCCCGCTTTAATGGTTTATAGTCTGGTTGAGGTTTTTGCCCAATGGGCTCATGTGACATTTTTGTACGCAGCCTGTTTCAAATAAATTAAAAAAAACTTGTTTCCTTGAATGAGGTATAAATAAATAAATAAATAAATAAATATCACTGGACAATTCTTACACCAATCACCTAGTCCCAAAGTAGGCAATTTAATGCCTGTGTTATGGGTACTAGACAACGGATAAACATACTTGTATATAGATAAACATCCAAGACTCGAAAGCAAACATTCGTATTCATCATACAAACATCTGCCCCGACCGGGGATCGAACCCGGGACCTCAAGCTTCACAGTCAGGTTCTCTAACCGCTGGGCTATCCGACCGTCAAAGGCCGTATAGACGGACATTGTGCGCCACCACTCTTTGCGCCACCACTCTTTGCGCTACTACTTGACGCAACTGCCACCGGCTCACTTCACATAGGTACATACATCACGTCTGCATTCCCAAAAGGGGTTGGCAGAGCACACAAAACGCTACAAAGACAAAATCCATGACTGTTTCACGTTTTGGCCACTTCTAGAAATATTTTTTTGGATTTAAGACCGTAAGTATAATGGTTGCTACCTACATATAATATCTATTCTTAAATGGGGTAATAGACAGAGCTTACGAAACTGACTATTCCTCTTTTCATAGTATAATTTGATAAGTGATAACAAACAACAGATAACAGTGATCTGTTACTGTTATACCCCTATAATCACAGTTTTACGAAAACACACACTTTGGCGTCACGTTTGTCATAATTTTTGGGAAGACTAACAACATAACATTAATAGCTAGGCTGTAACCTAAGGGCCGATTGTTCAATCACCAGATAAATTTATCTGCCAGTTAAAATTGTTGCTATCCTTTTTTCGCGTCATATAAAAGAAAAGTGACAGCCAACATTTATCGGACAGATATGTTTTATCTGGTGATTGAAAAATTAGCCCTAAAACATATAACTTCTTAACCGTAGTCGTCACCAATGGAAAAAATTAAATCATATTATTCGAAACCCGCTTAAAAATTTCCATGTTTAATTTGTAAACCTTACCTGAAAGCAGCCTTCACTTTAGTCCACTTAGAGACCTTCGACTTCTCCACTTCTTTCGAGAAGAGTCCCTCAGACCTCCTCCGAAGAGGAGTTCCTGGGGAAACATCACTATCGTCCCCTCCAGCCGACCTGGCTCTCTGCCTCCTCAGCAGCGACCCACCAAACCTCGAATGACTCTTCCACTTAGACCCTGACCGCTTCATACTCCTCCCTCCCGCCATGATGCAATCAAACATCGCCTGTCCATACTCGCTATCCACTTCAGCCTCCAACGCCTCATTTATCATCAGTAACTCCTTTCTCTCTAGCCTCAATCTCTCGTTCTCCTGATCTATCTTCTTATGCGTCTCATGCAATCGCTTCAAATGGTTCACATCCCTCAGTTTCTTCAACAATCGTGCGTTGTGCTCCTTTAAAGTTACAAACTGATTCAGGAGTTGTATCAGCTTCTCTAGTTGGTCTAAAGATTCGATCGTGTCTTTGGTTCTTGAGGCTAGTTCTCTTCCGCGCTTGGAGGCTGGATCGTCGCGCTCCTTAAGTCTTTGGATCATGCTTTCGCATAATGTTTCTGCGTCGATTTCTCCATCGTGTAGGGACCAGAAGTATTCAGAATTAGGTCCAGCAGTGCAGGGGGAAGAACCTTCATCTGACGGCGTCTGTGGTTTAACCGACAAAGAAGCAGGAGGTTCCCCTCTTCTCCTTTTGTGTAAGGACGTACCGCTTGGCGGGAGTTCGGTCAAATCTTTCTCCTTCTCCGTGGATGTGAGATTCCCGTCCGTGACGTCACTACTTTCCTTCAATGACGTCATGCTGCAGATGCTGAGTACTATTTATAAATGAAAATAAACGCACGTGCGCCGTTGGACAGTGGGGTGAGACAAAATGTTACGGAATGCATTTCTTGGCGAAGTTCGTGACTCAGAAGTGGCGGTTACTATACGGATCAGACTATAACTTTTGCTTTACTGTGGCACCTTCTTGAAAAGTCGTTGTGATTTCTCATAAATAATCACATTACTTTGTCAAATTCACATTTATAAAGTTGGCTGTACATTTGTGCCACATTTCAGTCACTTTCACATAACACTAACAACAATTTACTTCCCACGTTATTTTAAAACATAAAGCTACTTTGAAATGAAACTAATACTATTGACTATTGATAACATTTTAAGAAAGGTACAAATTACAGTTGGAATATTTCGGTTAAGTTTGTTCCGCCCTGCGCACGCGACTCTCAAGGCGGGCGGCCGCGCACTGCCGACCGGCCGAACCACCCGAATACTTCCGAACATTTCCGAATCCGTATTTTTAACTTTACCACACAAATCTGCTGCTAAGTCTCACGAAAATAAATCTTATTATAACAGTGCTAAGATCTAATCGTTTCGTGTTCGCGCTTCGTGTCCGTTTAATGCTTTCTTATGTTAAGACATTACTTTCGTACACGGAACCCACTAACCCATTTTTGTTGAAAAAGGGAGTAAATAAAGTTTTATGTTTCAGACTTATTGTGCCACTTTTCTGTTTTTTAGAGTTTCGCTTTATTTTGTGCCGTCTGAGAATTCACTTCATTTATGGTTTAGTTTATTTTAACATATTATAAAATATTTTTCTTATATTTACCTGCAATACTAATTTTTACTTTTCTAAAAATGTCGCTTGATATGCCATCTATTGCATTGTTTTGGAACTAAAAATAAATTGTTCTCGTTGGTGCCCTAAGGTTTTATTTACTTTATTCCTGTGGATTTGTCAACGTTAAATATTTTATTATTAACTAGCTGTTGCCCATGACGACGTCTGGTTCCGATTTGATAATCGCCGTATCCGCGTGGCGTCGGGTATAACACCTCTCCATTTCTTCCGTAGATGTCATAACAGGCGACTAAGGAATTAGGCTATAATTTTAGACAGGCTAGTAGCCTGTCTCTATTATACCTACCTACCTGCCAACTCAACCTGTTCAAACGTTGTAAACAACACCTAGAAATGAAATTGGCGCGCCAGTGTTTTATTAGGGGTCACTTTTTCCGCGAAAATTACTGAAATATGGCAACAATTTTGGTACATCTTGTTTTCTTTCGGTACCATTTTGGTTGCCCCATGTCCAGCTAATCTAACGTTTATGAATTTGAAACAAATGTGAAATGTGAAATCATATCAAACGGTACGGCTTTCAAAAAGTTTTCTTACCTCCATGCGTTGCATCAACCTTCTTACTTTATGTTACTACTGGCTGAAATTTCAAATTCTCCTAACCTTCTGACATGTTTTTCTTAAAATAAAAAATGTGAAACAAAGAAATTCACATTCAAAATGACTCGGAAGTTTTGGTGAAAATTTATTTTATGTATTACTCGTTTTTAGTTTTCTTTTTATTTGGAAGTTTATAAATATTTAACAACAACGCCAGCAGCCAGTTCATCTTAAACGGTATGATATTTTTCATTTCATTTTTTTCGATTCGGACGTTAGCTTTTAGTACTTGTTTGAGGACTAAGTCTGCTAGTATCCTGGTGTTTCAGATTATCATCATCTAAATTATGGTTGAAACATGAATCCTTAACTTTTATTTTACTGAGAACTGTCTCTTTTAAT
The DNA here is from genome assembly GCA_005406045.1 of Adoxophyes honmai. NCBI lineage: Eukaryota > Metazoa > Arthropoda > Insecta > Lepidoptera > Tortricidae > Adoxophyes > Adoxophyes honmai. The sequence goes on along the minus strand of BHDV01065263.1, from coordinate 102,547 downwards.
CGCAATTCCAAAGTTACATTATTTGCCTTCTTGCAAGTAGTGATAGGTAGCATTTATTTAGATCAATTGAGCTATTACTACTAGTTCAATGTTTTCATCATTATCATCATTCTTTAGTGGAATTCAGTTTGGGCCAATGTCAGTGTTCATGGTGACAAGTGTCCAGGTTCAGATCACGGGAACGTCAAAACAGGCAACAATTTTGAACTCTGTTGAAAATCTCTGAACGTTTTGTGTAAACTTATGGTACCTACTGAAACACGTAGCATTTGTTAGAACCCTCATTGTTATCATGCAACGACAAGTTTTGTGACACTCCTGTTCGCTAGTGAAAACCGACTCGGAAAAAATGAAAATTGGGACATCTATAGGTACTTGTAATGTCTGGAAACGTGCTATAATAGTCGTGGCAGCCTAATGCTTTGATCAATGGTCTCTGCAAAGTGTCGCAAGTTTAAATTAAGAAAAAGTATTTAATGTTTATTTAGCCCATATATGCCCAGTGGGTCGTTTTTGTCTCGAAAATTAGGTATCGGGTAACATGTGATTTTGCAAACTTAAGCGCTCATTTGCGACGTCTAGCGCCGTCTATGAGAAGAAACGGGTACTTTCTTTTGAAACAAATAGGTAACGTAGGTCAATCGATGAATTTGTGCCCTCCGGTGTCAGTGCAAGTTACGACTTGATTTGTGACGGCGATAAAGTGCATCTTTCTTACCAATAATGTAAGTAATATTTTTTCACCGTAAGTATTACTGTTTTTGTGTTGTTATTATAAAATCCAATAAGTTAATAAACCTTATTACGTAAAAAAAGAACATGAATAATAGTTTTTGGCAGAGTAGTAGTCGTCAAAACTTTTGTGGGTCGATAACGACCCTATGGGTATATCTGATTTTAAATTGATCATTGTTTTTTTTAGGTCCAGACAAGTACTTACAACGAACTATATTATTGAGGCGTTGGAAAATTGTGATTTTGAAGATGAAATTTAAGGAGCAGATATTTATATTGAACCTCCTGGCAGTGGTAGGGTATCTGATGGCGATTCCGGTGATGAGGAAGATGTATATTTTCACAATTTATCACGTCGCCAGCTACTTGCACCGGCCAGTCTAATTTTGAGACGTCCGTTTGCTGAGGAAACTACGTCATCAAGTGAAGATGAAGAACCGGATGGCACGCCATCAATGCAATTTCCGCATAACAGTGGAACGGGGCGTGGAAGAGATGGTGGGAGAGGGCGCGGAAGAGGACGTGGAAGAGGGCGTGGGAGTGGTCGCGGGCGAGGTCGCGGGAGAGGTCACGGAGAACCATCTGGAAGTCAAGATCATGTAACTGAAGATATAGCAACTCTTCAGCATGACAGTCGCGGAATGATCCAAATTCGAGACCAAACAAGAGGCCGAGGAAGGGGGCGGGGAAGGGGGCGAGGGTCAACTAATTCACGCCATGCGAGTGGTGATCGCATTTGGGTGCAGAAAGATCTTCCCGAAAATAATCGTGAGTGGATCATGCCATTACCACGTTCCGTTACAACATTGTCCGAACATAATGATCCTATCACATTTTTAGAGTTATTTTTGGATCATGAAATAATCATTCATTTAGTGCGGCAAACAGTTATATATGCCGTTCAATCGGGAAATATGAATTATTCCTTGTCTGACAAAGAAATGTACTGCTTCATTGGTATCCTTATTCATCCGCTTTGCCACGGCGCCGAATGTACTGGGAAAATAATGAAGATACCCACAACATCCTTGTCACAAAAAGCATATACTGTGCGAAAACACAATTCAGAACACACATGATTGAAAAGGAGAGCACAAGACTTCGTTGTGCTTTTTGTAAAAATAAGACAGTGACCGCGTGCAAAAAATGTGGCGTCAATTTACATGTAAAATGCATCTCCAGTTTTCATTCTTAAATTTTCATGATTAGTAAATGATTCAATTATCATAGTATTTGTTTTACTTATCATCTTATCACATTACATACAGTGGGTCGAAAACGACCCCTTTGGTAATACTTTTGCCCTTGGGGTCGATTCCGACCCAATAAAAAAAACACCCTCCCCCCACCCTTAACTCAAATCTTCAAAAGTACTTTTTATACAAATCCCTTAACTACCCACATATCCAAAAATCAAAGAAATCGGAGACCAAAAGTAGTTCTGGGCATATATGGGTTAGAGTTGATATCTCGCTATTGGAAATTGTACTCACCTAGAATTTTTTTCCCGTGTGGTGCCGGGTTAGAATAGCACCTCCCCCTTTCTTCCCGTGGGTGTCGTAAGAGTCGACTCTGGGAAAGGGTCAGTGTATTGTGGGCGATGGGCTAGCAACCTGTCACCGCAATATCACGTTTAAACATCTGGTTACCCTGAATTTGCTAAACGTGGCACTGGATTTTTGAATTCATGTGCTCTGCCTACCCCTCATGGGAATACGGGCGTGAGAATATGTATGTATGTAGAATTTCTTTTTTTCGATAAAATGGTTCAGTCAAAACCGCAATACTTTTTACATTTTGCATTTATTATTAAAATTTATTAGCTTCTGAATTGGTGAAGTACCCATAATAGTGACAGGTTGCAGGATTGTTCCCTAAAGAATACTCTTGATGACTGGATAGTTTTAGTGATTAGAGAACCTGACTGTGCAGGTTTGATCCGAAGTTTGATTCCCGGTCGTGGGAGGTACTGAAGGTAGGTACTGGAGGTATGATAAATAAGAATGTTTGTTCTCGAGTAGTGGACGTGTCAAAGAGGAGGCCTATGTTCAGCTGTCGACGTCTTGTGGCCGAGATGACGATGATGATGACGATGTTGTTGTTGTGGTTATTGTTGTTGTTGCTGACTGTTGTCGAAGTTGTTGTTGTTGTTATTATTGTTAGTGTTAATGTTGTTGTTGTTGTTGTTGTTGTTTAAAACGATTGTTGCCAGCAGATCGCGCGGTGGCTGCGGCGCGATGGGTGACGAGAAGGAGGCCGAGAAGAAGAAGCTCAACGATGACCTCGTCACGTTCGTCAAGAGGCGCAGCGAGACCGAGGTGCCTCGCTACGCCACGCGCCTCTACAGCTACGTCAAACTGCAGTCAGTACATACATACATACATACATACATACATACATACAACGATGACCTCGTCACGTTCGTCAAGAGGCGCAGCGAGACCGAGGTGCCTCGCTACGCCACGCGCCTCTACAGCTACGTCAAACTGCAGTCAGTACATACATACATACAGCGATGACCTCGTCACGTTCGTCAAGAGGCGCAGCGAGACCGAGGTGCCTCGCTACGCCACGCGCCTCTACAGCTACGTTAAACTGCAGTCAGTATCATACATCCATACATACATACAGTTCCCGGCAACTAGGTAAGAATCGTGCGCACAAGTGGTTTTTAGGTCTCTTTGGAGCTGAAGTGGTCCGCAAACTTAAGAGGAAATGGAGCGGTCATATTTTGTATGGAAACGTAGTCCCCTGATTCCTCGCTGGATATTACCCGTAGAACAATGATTTTTTACATCAACAATCTAATGATATATTAGCATGTTCCTATGTTTTTCTTTTTTTCCTTGTTGAATTATTAAAGGAGATATTAACCTTCAAAAACATGAAAAATTGGTAAGTTTTTCTGTTGTGTTCAAACTTCTAGAAACCAATTTTAACACAATTATATCAAAATATAAGAACATAGAAACACAGTTATGACATTTTTTAAACATTTTATGAAAAAACATATCTAATCGGTTAAGTTTTGAAGAAATCAGGGGACTACGAAACGTTGTTTTTGAATAATTTTCATAGGTATTTTCGGTCCGAGCTGTAGTTGTTCTTATCGCACTCGACGTCGTCTGGGCAGGTCACGGCGCGACAGCAATAGATTTAGCAAATACCTATTTTACAATTCCTTCGACCGGCATATTTCCTCTTAATACAACAAAACTTTAAACGCTTGCCAAGTTAGATACCGTAGCCTGTACACGCATAGCGCCTTCGTGGCCACTTTTAGCATATTTTTTCAAGTTTTGAGTTGGCAGATATAATTTTCAATTTTAGTGATAGTTAACTTTCGTCACGTCCACGGAACCAGAATAGACGCGAACTATTTTGTGTACAGCCCACTTGCAAAATGTCTCAACTTAACTCATCGAAAATCGCCACAAAATCTACATCCGTTTAATTGCTTAATGTTGTCACCGTACCCAAGCTACCTTCTAACATGGAGGATCCTCTAGCTTCACATGAACTAAAACTCTGATCCTTCTTCATGAGTGTTCTTCTGCAGACAAAGAAGGGCCGCAGCTGCCAAGCGGCATTCGGACCACGAGCGCAAGCGGTCGGGCTCCCGCAAGCAGGGCGAGGCCAAGGAAGGCGATGCTGCCAACGCGTGAGTTGACATTATACCCGTTTTTAACCGACTGCAGAAAAGGAGGAGGTTATTAATTCGACCTATTTTTTTTTGTTTATGTTACTCGATATCTCCGAGATTCCTGAACCGATTTTCAAATATTTTTTTTAATTGAAAGGGTATAGCTCCAAATTGGTCTCATTGGCACTAAGTCAGGATCTGATGAGGGAATCTTGAAGAAATCGAGGGAACTCTTCAAATGTTATAGGGACATGTACGGCGTTTTCGGTAATTTGTTGATGAAGTCAAGAATTTATATTCAGTAAACAGAATTCTTTCAGGATACTGCTAATTTGACGTCGGTTTTTTTTGTTTCAAATTATTAACATATGTACATACATACACTGTTTTAAACTTTCGTGATTCTCACTTATATTTATTTTATGTATACGCGGCACTTAATAACGTTTTGTTTTAATTGCTTCTCGACGCGACGTTTCGGCCGCATTACAACAACCGTGGTCACAAGCGTAGGCTCGATCTACTACTACTAGTATTATAAATAACTCGTATTATAATAATATTATAAATCGGAAAGTGAGTTTGTTTGTTTGTTCCGCTTTCACGCCGTAACTACTGAACCGATTGCTTTGAAATTTTGCAGACGTAAAGGTAGAAGTCCAGATTAAATAATAGGGTACTTTTTATCCCGGAAAAAATTAAGCGTTCCCGAGGGAATGTTCGCTTTACATGTAAAAAAAATATTACGTTATTGAAAATATCTTTTAAAACTAAACATCTTATTCACCTCCACAGTATTTTCAAATAAACTGTGCTTCTGTATAATTACATCCTTATCCATAAATGTAATGTATGAAAGGCACCATCGTGAATTATAGGTATGTGTAAGTTGTGATCCATCTGAACCTTCTTCTCTATTGCATATGGTCACGTCTTTATGCTTCCACTTCATATGGCTCGGCACTTCAGCCTGCCCGCTACATACTTATATGAGATAGCTGGCCTGTTTCTCTCTAAAATAAGTGGTGGACTAAATCTCGCCTCACCTTTTTTTAAATAATTATTATATCTGGGATTTATTTATTTAAATATCAGTTTTTTTGTGACATGAAATATGATTTTGACAAATTAACTTTTTTATCACTAGGTTGTTCTTGTATTTTCACCCAGGATCTGAGCACTGTAATTTATCCCCTGATAAAAAGTGACGACAGAAGTAAAGGAGTAGCAACAGTCTTCAATGTTCTATCGGTCTTCAAAATAAATGATTCAATTAGTAAATTATTCATCGTAATTACCAACCCTGACATCAAACTGTCAAATGCTATGGTTTTGCTACATCCGTTACGAGGTATGATCATCATCGTCTGTTGCAGGGAGCAACAAGAAAATCAAGAGAATAGCCGCGTTATGAGACGATCGTAAGTAACCGTGTTTAACACATTCGCTGCCACTGACGCGTATATGCGTTTTCGTAGTCTTAGCGCAGGCTGTCAAAGATTCGCATGCATTTGAACGCACCATGTGCGTTCGCGGCACCTGAAGGTTCGATGGAATGGTGGAAAAGTCAATGTATTCCTATTTTATTTCTACTTTTATGTTAGTCTGTCTAGGCCCAACATTTGCTGCTTAGTTTGACTTACATCCCGATTTTTACTTTACCTCAATTCGTATATTTGGAATTTACCTCTCAGTGACTGGTCACTTGGTGTCTGGTCATTAGGTGACTGGTCGCTCGGTGGCTGCTCACATAGGGTGATTTACCTCTCAGTGACTGTGAGTAATCGGGGACTAATCACTGGGTTACTGATCTCAGTGACTGATCACTCGGTGATTCATCATTCAGCGACTGATCACTCTGTGACAAATCACTAGGTTACGGGGCAGCGCAGACGACAGACTTTTGTGCGATCGAGTCTGGGGCGCAATAAAAACTCTGAATGGCGCGCAGACAGTTTCCATTCAGAGTTTTTATTGCGCCGCAGACTCGATCGCACAGAAGTCTGTCGTCTGCGCTGCCCCTACTGATCATTCGGTGACTGATCACTCTGATTGGTTGGCTAAGTACTAAGCTATAGAGGTATTGTTTTGGTGGAAGTTGTCTGTTTATTTTGTAAGTCTGTTTGTCCGCAGTCGCAGGGAATGCGGGCACCGCAGCCCGCACTCGAGCTCCCGTTCGATGTCGCACGACCCGCAGGACCGCTGCGGCCGGCGCAGGCGCCGCCGCCGCCGCCGCTCATGCAGGGTTAGATATCGTTGGCTCCTCTCATAAAAAAACATCAAAAATTTATACATGCATACATAGCGTCACGCCTCTTTCCCACAGGGGTAGGCAGAGACTACTTTGTTCCACTCGCTACGATCCTGACATACCTCTTTTGCTTCATCCACATTGATACATTAGGGGACTTATATCCGCGTATAAACACGTGTCACGCGACATGTCGTACGAAGTCCGGCGACGACGCGCTACATCGCTCGACATGTCGCGGCACGTTTGTCCCCTAATGTATCCGTGGCGTTCTTTCGATAGAAGTTGGCAATCACGTAAACAAAGGTTCTTTCTATTGTTTTTCTCTTCATTGAAGTGCAGCCTTGTCTTCACACCGCACAGTCACGCTATTGCTATTCGACGCAGCTCATGTTACCTATTTGCCCTTTGGCCATCTGTTAATACTTTAAGCCAGGGATCGAATATCGGTATTATTTTCATACATTTATACCGGTATTTAATTGCGGTATCTCAGTTGTTTTTGTATAATTATTGCAATGTTTGCATTTAATGTCGTACTTTTGTAGGTTTACCTAAATACTATCTAGGTATACCAACCTAAAATTCCAAATTAAAGGAGATATTTTAGTTTTTAGTAATACCGGTAACGATCCTTGCTTCAAGCATTGCCTTGATATCTACTTGGGCGGAATGTTTAGCAACTATGTCTTGTATGCAGCGGCGCCGCAGAAGGAGAAGCCGCCGCGTTGCCGGCGCCGGCGCAGGCGGGCGCGCCGCCGCCGCCGCCGCTGCTAGACGCTGAGACACCGCCCTGGTTCATGCACAACCCTGCTAGATACACGTCGAACTAACGCCAGTGATTAGAAAGTGATGGATGTCATTTCTAGTTCATTTGGCATACAACTTTCAAAGTTCAAGGTAAAAGCGATGCGCGAATTTACTCTCTAAAATCGTGCCATGTTGTATGCCGAATAGAGTGGACACGGATCCCATGCATCCCCTTAGCACGACAGGGCGCGAGATTGATTATACCTGTTACTGTCTAACTAGAGTCGTCCGAAAGTGACAAACTATGCCACACGCGACGCGAGTGGAGCGTGTTCTACGTCCTACAGCCCTGCTTGATACACGTCCCACGGACGTCACTTGTTAGACGGTGATGGGTTTCATTTCTAGTTTATTTTGCATACAACTTAGAGCTCTTACAGACGAACTGCAACTCTCTAAAATCGTGCCCAGACACGAATTCGCGCTATGCTATGCTTACCTGCTTACCAGCTTAGCAGTTTGCAACAGCTTTGAGCAATATTTACTGCGTGATACGAGTGATTCTCACTTTGCCATCAAACGATCGATATTTCAATGTTTTCTTGCATTTTTTAAGATTCTTCAACCATGTTTTCCTATTGAAACCCTGACTCAGTCAATCATTGTTTAAGAATATGCGCATTTAAGTCACTAGTCTATTTGAAGCCTTGCTTTAGAGTGCTTCTGTCTGTCTGTCGAAGCGTTGGAATGGCGCATTGTGTGCATTTCTTAGCGTGGACGACAAAATTTTGGCGTTTTTTCTGTTAAATAAACCGCTGTTGCATGAACCACGGTGCGTAGATATCCCTGGGTTCGGCCTGGTATTTTGTGAAGTTGGTGAGGGAAAAAAATTGTGTTTTGTGTGATCTTTTTTGAAGTTTTTATTTCAATAAATACAGTGAAAATTTTGTTATAGTTTCCTTCTTTGTAAACTAACTAGTTTCTTTGTGACTGCTTCAAAAAGTCGCACGTCCTTCTGACTGTGACAATTTCGTCCGAATGGCGACAAAAACCTTCTTCGATCTTCATCTAGGTACATATACATAATAAGTAATAGAATTGACCAAATTTTATAATAAATTTAGTATATTAGAAAATATACAAAAATTGTATCGCGCAAAATCCTGGACAAACTATTATTGATTTCATTCTATTTAACTGTCAACTCTGAGAATTAATATAGGTTTGGATCTTCTACTATAAGGGCCGATTAAACCAAGCAAGAAAAGTTTAGTCGTGGGATAAGTTGCTCTTTACTCAAGAGCATAATAATTTTTTCATGCCACAAAAGCGGGTAAAAATTTATTCCCAAGACTAGGTCATATTCTTGTTTTGTCCTAAATCTGTCCTATAAATTGGCCCTAAATCTGTCTTTAGCAGTGTATTAAAATTTTGTCGGACCTACATATAGGTACTTGTAACCGCTCGTTCCCTAAATATCAGAAGTGCAAAATACTAGATTTCCGACATACCTGGTTATCAAAATATCAGATTCCCGGAATACCAGATTTTCTTTATGCTATGTTCGTTTTTATATCGAAACAGCCTTTGCGAGCCTGGTGTTTTCATTATTTGGTATAAGAGGACTTCGGTTTTAAATGGAACATCGTGTATTGAGAACATGATACTTTACAAAACTGTTATAAAAAGAACATAGCATAAAGAAAATCTGGTATTCCGGGAATCTGATATTTTGATAAGCATTAAGCAGGCATGTAGGCAATCTAGTATTTTGCATTTCTTAATTTTTTATATTTAACCTTTTCAACGCCGAGAGCCACTAAAGTGGTCGAGTGCTGTCGTGCCCACCACGCCAACGACCACTAAAAGGGTCGGAGTGACAGTGCACTTTGATCATGAATAAAATCTGTTGTGAATTGTTTTTCTTTATATCTACTGGCTTAAACGTAACATCAATTCATATTTTGTTCCTTAAAAGAATTAATTAATGCTTGGACAGGTCAAAATGTGAAAATTTCGGGATTATTCTTCGGATATAATTTGACGCAATAATGTCAGTGTCTCATACGCCAATAGCCCTTAAAGTGGTCGCTAGAGCTGTCGCCGAATCTATTTCATTTACATTTGACTATTATTGTGAAAATATTGTTACGAACTTACGAAGTTGTCTTTTCCATACACATACATACATATACTCACGCCTGTATTCCCATGAGGGGTAGGCAGAGCACATGGATTCAAAAAATCCAGTGCCACGTCTAGCAAATTCAGGGTAACCAGATGATTAAACGTGATATTGCGGTGACAGGTTGCTAGCCCATCGCCCACAATACACTAACCCTTTCCCAGAGTCGACTCTTACGACACCCACGGGAAGAAAGGGGGAGGTGCTATTCTAACCCGGCACCACACGGGAGCCATCTTTACGGGAGATTGTCTTTTCCAATATTTGTAATCCTAGTCTATTTTATAACATTCGTTAAATCATCGTTTTTGTCGTGTAGTATCGGGATAGAATAACACCTGTCCACCGTGGATGTCGTAAGAGGCAACTACGGATATAGGTTTAGTTATCCGTTAGGCTACAGTCTACCTGTCACTATTCTACCTCTTCTATCTTTGCAAACCTTAAACTATACTAGAAGTAGCTGCGAAGCGTGATATAGTCATAATAATGGTTTGGTCTGTGTCACGTTTCTTGTGCTCTGCCTACCCTATTCGGGAACACAGACGTGAAGATATGTAATGTAAATCATCATCTTAGCATAAAAACATACTGAAACAAAATTTAAGTTTACGATTTATTTACTCACATTGATATTTCGATATAAAAATGTATCTGTGTAACGTAACAGTCACATCTCTATGATCGCGGGAAATCATAGTCCCTTATACGCCAACAACCACTTTAGTGGCTAGCCCGTGACGTCATTGACGGTAAATACTCTGTACTAGTGATGGCGTAGGGGTGAAGAGAAAGAAACAAAATTCGTAAATTGGACCTTTCCATTGAGTTTTCCTGATCGGTTTTGTTACGTATGAGATTCACTATATTTTTGTAAAACAGTATACGAAGCTAAAAGCAAGATATTAAGATTACCTGCAAGTTATTATGAGGGAATGCCGTGAGTGGCAGTTATCTGCATCTTGTTCTTAGTTTTCAAGCTTGCGTCAATAACTTGCAGGTATAAATTCGGCTTTACATAGAGGCGTCAAAACTTCTTAAAAGAAGTACTTAATAAAACCTTATCAACCCAATTGTCTATCATTCTGATTGTGAGCTATTAGGTCCTTACCCATGAAATTGGCGTTGTGTACTTACTGCAGAAGAAATAATTCGTATTTTGGAAAGCGGCTACTCATTCTCGTACTACGATTACCTAGACTAAAGTGGAGTCCAAAATTAGGCGAACTAACTTGACAGTTCATTGTGCACTAAAGTTGCCACAGTTTGGCCAGTGCTGTTAATATCGATGTTTAAAGTAAAAAGTATTGTTATAAAATCGATGTTTAAAGTAAAAAGTTTTGTTATCTTTATTATTGTGTTTGGAATCAAACTAATAATTTTACTAAGTAAATGAATAATAATAAAAATTGGTAGAAATTAAAAATACACCAACTTGGATAAGTTTTTGTTAGTAAATCGTACATCCTTCAGATCATATTAAATCGCGGTAAATTGCAGTAGTTCGTCCATATTTGGCAAATTATGTAAGAGTGTGAAAGTTTCGACGAATTACTTGATAAAATTTAAATAGAATCTGATTTATAGAAAGCACATGGTAATATCGACATATTTATGTCGACATAAACTTATCACTATTTATTTTTTCCTATGTCTGGCAACATTTTCGGCTGTCAAGTTAGTTCGCCTAATTCTGGACTTCACTTTAGTCTTAGAGGCTAGTAAATTTTATCGATAAATGTTTTGCACTGCACTATGAGATTCGTCATTTTTGATAACGCCACGGTTGTTGGCGTGTGAGTGATCACATCGTTCAAATATGAAAGCGTTGAAAAGGTTAAGGAACGAGCGCTTCTAACTACATACATGGTGCTCGTGAGCATTGCGAGAGATTTCAACCACGAATTCCAGAGGCTATAAGAAGTAATAAATATGAACTTAGGTCGAAACACGATTTTTTTTCTATAATTTTCATACATAATAATTGCTAATGTCGTATAAATGTCGTATAATAGTAAAAAAATCGTGTTTCGACCTAAGTTCATATAACATTTATTGTATAATGTAACGATAGCTACGACTGTAAATACTCATTATTCGGCTGAAAAGATTTACAGCGTTTGGATATATCAGTAATAACGATTCTAAGTCAAAAACAAGTTCATTAAAAAATATTTATTTTCAATATTACATCTAATTATTAATAACACTAACCTACAGATTGAGCAAAACGATGTTCTCATAAGAAAATATAAGGCCATCAACATCATAAAAATCAACATACTTATAACCTAAGGCACTCTAGATTCCAAGACTCTGTTTTTTAAACTTTAGACCTAGGACACTATAATATCCAGCATATTTATCTGTTTTGACCACAAAGCTGAGATCTGTCTAACTTATATTTAGCATGTATACCTGCACTTAGGTAGGTTCCCCAACAGTGCCGCAATTATCAAAAAATATTCTTAACCTTTGAACTACAGGGAGTCTTAAATATAAAGGTCATAGCTCATTAGAACCATCCGGAAGCATCGCCTCCCCTTGTGCGGTTAGTATTCTTTATTATCAACTCCGTAGCGTCAACGGATCGCATCGCTCACGAAGAGTGAGAATCACGAAAGCTTAAAACATTATTTCTTTATGATGTGAAGATAACTTTCTACTACAATGAACAAATATTTTAAGATTTTTTTTCTTTTATTCTATCTACATGCAAGTATTCAAGGTCGCGCCGCCGATTCGCCGCCGCCGCCGACCGATTTATACCCGCGCCGCCGCCGGCCATTCAGCCATCGGCGCTCATGTCTATCACGAGGTGTCCACGCGCCGAACGCGAGCGGACCACGCACCAACCGCGAGTGGACCACGCGCCGAACGCGAGCGGACCACGCACCAACCGCGAGCGGACCACGCACCAACTGCGAGTGGACCACGCACCAACCGCGAGTGGACCACGCACCAACCGCGAGTGGACCACGCGTCGAACGCGAGCGGACCACGCACCAACCGCGAGTGGACCACGCGCCGAACGCGAGCGGACCACGCACCAACTGCGAGTGGACCACGCGCCGACCGTGAGTGGACCACGCGAAGATAGCTCGCTGTACCAATCGCTTGCCACGCCTGAACCGCGAGCTGGCAACGCTTCTAAACGCTTATAAACGTTTCTAAGGCCAAACGCTGGTAGACTAGGTACTCGGAAATTCGTTGACTTAATGTCCCCGTATCTAAGAAAATTATGTATTTTATAATCGGCGTTACTGACACTCAGTGGTTGAAAAGTTAAGGATAACAAAGGATAGGTTCTAGAAATTTGTACGCAAGAATTTGTCTAGATATAACTTACATACCTCAACGTATTCAATTTGATTAGGCGATCGCCCTGTGACCTCTCTTGGTTCCATTTCCCGACAGCTAGTACAGGGGAGGCTTATTTTGTGGCCCCGTTCAATTCAATTGAAAATGAGATCTTGGACCTCCTATAATATAAAATGCATCAACATGGCGTGGTCTGATGCGCAGAGACCATGCAGAGACCTTTAATCTATAACTTTTAATCTTAATTGTTCGCCAATCTGTAAAGACCAGTAAATCAGTTTTAAATAAACGAACAATTTTCTTTACATACTTGTCATATCCTCGTCTTGCCCAATGTCCTTTATAAAGGACAAATGTCAACATTTTATGCTTTAATTAAATAATTTTATTTTAATTCCAAACAGCTTGTCGTTGGGCAGGTTAACACATTCAGAACCAAGGACCCGGCTCCCGGGTTCTTCAAAACATTCGCGAGATACCGAGAACCCGGTAGCCGGGTTCATTTTGTATTAGACGCATCAGTATTAGACGCAAATACATTTTATTAACATTACACGAGAAGTAAAGTTTTATAAATGGGACCACGAAAAAGTCTCAAGAAAATGTGAGGCGGTTGCAGCTATCAATTCGCGATCATTAGTCATTACTCATTACTACCGTCCTCTTTGCACTATGCACTCAATTTTAACGCGTTTACTGCCATCGACGCATTTATGCGTTTTCGTGCCTTTCAGAAACGCGGAAAAAAAATCGCAGGTATTTGTACGTATATATGTGTTCGCGGCAGCTGAAGTTCGACTCAGAGGTGGCAGTGAACGCGTTAACCTTACTATCTAAATCAGACTAAACAAAGGAACTTCAATACATTAGCACCATCTTCAACCCTTTAGTTAGTAACGGCAAGACATTTGAGTCGTTTTCAAAACATGTACTAGTTAGTTTTTTATAATTAAACATAACTTAATGGATTCCCCTTTAATAGGTAATAGGCCATCCATACACTAAATTTACTAACAGGGTTCGTAATAGCGTGATTAGAGAGAAGTGTGGTCTAAAAAAGAATATTTTAACAGGGATAGGAAAGAAATGTTGCATTGGTTTGACCACGTAGAGAGAATGCATGTAAGTAATGAAAGTGATGAACTGATGAAACAGGGGAATGTAGGAAGTGTCTGGGCAAGTCGATCGAGGACGTTCTTGAAGAACGTACATTGACCACATTGGTGATGATTTGAAAAGAGGTCAAATTACACCTACCCGAGAAACCGTCGATCTTATATTATGTGCGAGATGGATGTGAATGAAGCGAGAGAAGTATGTCAGGATAGATGCGAATGGCACTCTTTTGTCTCTACCGATCCGAGTATGTGTGTACGTAGGTACAAATAATTTTTGTAGCACAAAAAGCGATAAAATTTTGTTTATAAACTCTTCATTTAGGTATACATTTTTTGAAAACGACTCATTTGCCGCCAAAGAAAAATCAAATCTAACTAAGTAGCTAATATTTGGGGTCTAAAATCGAGTAACCTAACAATTCTAAATAACTAGGTGAGCCTGAAACTCAGACAATAATTTCCCAGTCTTTATATTACAAATCTTTCCTATAAAGATCATTCTCCACTGATCTATTTGTACTTTGTAAAGTACATTCGGTTGTTATACATTATTTTGTACTTTAAGTACGCAGGGACTTACGAAATGGGTTAACCCATTGCTCTATCGAGTATCCATCAGATCTTGACCATGATATCGCCCAAGGGTTTCCTCTGGAGGTCTGGGACGGTGGTGTCCTGGTGTGGTCTTCCGACTGGCAGCAGGAGCTCCAGACGCTCGTTGAGAGGTCGGGAGAGGAGGTCCCGTAGCTTGGAGTTGCAGTTCAGGGGGGTGGAAGTGAGCGCGACGAGGCCGCAGTACTGGAAATGTGAAGAGGTTTCTGTACTATTTGCAATTTACCATGATTTTACGATTACTGTACTCGCTGGTAAAAGCATAAACGATTTCTATGTAATGATAATGAAGAAATGGAGAGGTGCTATTCTAAACTCGACACCAGACGCGAGTGTGGAAGATGGTGACGAAATAAAAAAGAAACCATAGGACCATAGTAACTCTGAAATGACGTAAGTTCGAGAAAATTGTTCAATCATTCATAACAGACAGTTACTCGTGATTTGCGATAGCATGATGGTATGTAACAACAGTTCCAAACTGCGTTTCAGTTTTTTACTCATTTTTTAGGATTTCAAACATACCTGAATAGCCGCCAGCAGAATACCAGCAGCAATCGCCACACTGATCTCGCTGTAGTAATGCATTCTCTTCTTATTGTCTGCTCTCCAAGAATGCGTCTGTCTGAAGACCAGGAGTATAGCTGGTGCATCAGTGATGTATGGCTTCGGAGGCTGCGTGCCAAAGGGTTTCAGATCTGTCACCCATTGTCTGGACATCCGTTTCCTGTAGTTCAGGTCTTCTTCTTCCTCGACGATGGCTCTGATGGCTTCCTTGACCTTTGGGTCCTGGACGACGACGAAGGTCCAAGGTTCCGTGTGAGCTCCGGATGGAGAGGTTCCTGTAAATGGAAACGTAAAGGTTGAGGCTTCTAGATTTCAAGGGTTCACGCAGACTCCACCTCATTTTTTTTTATTATGAGTGTAAACTTCCACAGTTTCAAAGAATATTCTGAGAAGAATATTATTGTTTTGTTAGGAACAATCTATCGATAGCGTCGTTTCATTCCTCGTCCTTTAAACTTATTTTACAAAACTATCGATAGAAGCATCAATAGGATGCCAACACTTGTGCAAACTCTTCTGAACGGGTTTTTCAGCTAATAAGAGTAATAAGATAGCTACAAAAAGCTAGGTATAAATCTTTTTAGGCTATGGTTCGTGTCAAAATTGACTGCTATAAAAGCGTGTCAAATTAATATTTTTGTTATTATTTATAATATTTACGACAATTAGAAAATCATCTGCCTAATTGTGTCTTGAAATTTTTTGATGAAGTGGTAATTAAAGTGATTTTATATTATTTTGATCACATCAGAATATATCCAGAAAATGTTTTGCACAAGGCACAAGACCAAAATTGTTGTAGGTATAACTTTAATCTGTATCACTATAATGCTGTATGTATGGATTAATATCTACCAAGGCTATAAAACATCAGAATGGGCGAAGCAAAACTTTGAAAACGACGAAATTATGGAAGACACTGCTGTAGAACAATTCGTTTTCGACAAGCTATTGACAAACGCAAAAAACAAAGAAAAAATACAAACCATGAAGAAGCTCATCAAAGAAATCAACGAAAACCAACGCGTTTCAAACAATAAACTATTCAAAACTTTTAATGCTGAGAATTCCGTTGTGGTCATACAAGTGCACTACGACATCAAATATTTAGCTGTCCTCCTTGACTCTATTAGGCGTGTCATTGGAATCACTAGGTCTCTCATTATCTTCTGCCATGATAATTACAACGATAAAATCAACAAAGTCATAAGAAACATAACATTTGCCAAGGTGATGCAAATATTCTACCCGTATAGTATTCAATTGCACCCAAATATATACCCTGGAGTAGACTCCCACGCATGGGATGCTTGGATGAATGGGCCAAATTCGAAAAAGATTAGAAACAAATTCTTGTCACAAAAGAAGCTCTTCTGGTGGTGGATCATGAACAAGGTCTTCGACGATCTGGAAGTTGTTAAGGGTTACAAGGGTTTCATGTACTTTTTGGAGACAGAGCTATTCGTAGCTAGCGATGTCATTTACATGATGAAAATGATGGAGCACCTTCTACCAGTCTACTGTCCTGACTGCTCGATCTTAGCGATGGGCGCTTACCGTCCTCAACTGGGCAGTTATCCCCTCCAGAAAGCTAAGATTATGGTTGGCACTTGGGGCTGGTCCGACTACACTAACGCGGGTTTCGGCATCAACAGAACCATCTGGCGGTCCATCAGGAAACGGAGCAAGCACTTCTGCTACTTCAACGACTTCGGATGGGATCGTTCCTTACGATATTTAGGATCCAAGATGCCAACAAAGCAATTCTTCATGATGTCCCCTGAGGCACCAAGGGTCTTCCCTACTAGTGGATGCGGGCTGTTCGGAAACGGGACCCGTTGCAATTTGAACCGGAATTATGTGGATGCTTCGAAGTTTGTGTGGACAGTAAGGAAAGGTCTCTTTCCTCACAATTTTGATGTGGAACGCGAGGATATAATAGAAAGAGATGTTGATAAAGAACGTGGGCAATGGTCGGATGCTAGAGACAGAGAGTTGTGCCTGTTTTTGTCCAGTAGTGGTAGACGCGAGTACTATTAAAATTTTATACATTCCTCAAGTTATTTCTGTTGATAGAAGACATACAGTTGAACCAAATTCATTCCTGGCCCGCTGTAGCACAATGTCTTAGTACGAAAACGTATTTAATATTTCCTATGATTCACTTTGGCGTTTACTCTAAATAGGTTCTATAGTGGGTTAGGAATCAATTGGTTCGATAGAACGTCTAGAAATCCAACGCGCGAGATCATACTGTCACTGTCTGACTAGTGGTGTCGGAAAAGGACAGATAGTATTACTTGCACGAGATTGGACTCGCGTGCCTTGTCGTGCTAATCTTATTATAATAATACTAGCTTTCCGCCCGCGGCTTCGCCCGCGTGGAATTCGGGTATATTGCGGTAT
>BHDV01065263.1:52430-77033 GCA_005406045.1 Adoxophyes honmai | reverse complement strand
GACCTGTTATCGAGTGACACAGTTGAATAAAACACAATGCGTGAAATAAGTCAAATGATAAAAATACTAGAGGTTCATGATAATAGTGTTTTATTATTAACTGTTTTCTAATTAAAATTCCAAAGACCGAGTATAAAGTATACTTAAATAGTCGTCAACATCAAACTTCGCAAGATTTTTGTATGTAGTCGGGATAAGTTCGCGCATCACTTTTACCTGGAAACTTTTACCCTACACCCTTTTAAACACTTTTACCCTAAGTAAAGATGACAATTTTTCTTATTAAAATTCAAGCTCAGTTACACAATTTTGAGTCAGACCCATATAGCCACCGTCCTAAATATGAACTATAGTTCTACTGCATAGTATCTAACTTTGACGTTGCAAGTATTATGTATAAATGTTTATGTAGGTTTGTGTGTATTGCCATCCTTATTTGAACTTGGCCAAGCCTTGGCCTTCACAAGACAAATACTTCGTCACCATAAATCGGTAAACGCAAATAACCAAAGACCGCTCGTGTGACTAACATAGGGGACTAGTCATAAGGGACTTACTAAAGCTAAATTTTAACGTGACGATACACACATAGTAACAAGTGAGGCGAACAGCACTATTGTTCATGGTCCAAGCACAACAGACGACAATCGCCTGATAATACGCCCGCATCTCCGTTTCTTCCGTGGAAGTCGTATGAGACGACTAAAGAAATCGATTTAAAGATGCTTTAGGCGACCGGCTAGCAACTCGTCACTACGAGTATTTAGGTAAACGTCCCTGTGCTCGACACTGACCCAATACATAGCACTTGCAACCTTACGTCATAGTAAGACAGGTAACAGATGGGTGGCATCTACTGGGCGTTGAGGCGTCGAGCATTGGTACATTTACATACCTCTTTCATCAATTTCAACTTAAAATCAAGCCGAAGCTTAGACTTGGACCTATAAGTGTTACTTTTTATTTTAGAGTTATGGAACCCTAAAAATGACAAGGATGTTATAGTTTTTAAATATACTTAACCTTACATACGCATCTGCGGATGTGAGCAGAGTATTTTCCGCTTATACTTCTCCGGATGTCAAAAAACATCCGTCCGCAATATCACTGGTGTAGACAATTGAAAAAAAAATCGGGCAAGTGCGAGTCCGACACGCGCACGAAGGGTTCCGTACCAAAAAATGTAAACAAAAATCACGATTGTTGTATGTGAGCTCCGCGTAAATAATTATTTAATTTCATTTTTAGTATTTTGTTGCCATAGCGGTAATAGAAATAATTATGTTATAATCTGTGAGAATTTCAACGGTCAAGCTAAAACGGTTTGTGAGAAACAGCCTGGCGGCTGACGGACGGACGAACGGACAGCGAAGTCTCAGTAATAGAGTCCCGTTTTCACCCTTGAGCTAATGAACCCTAAAAATGATAATAACAGGAATATGAGTAATAATTACTAGTTCCGCTACATTTATCATATGAATCACCTTCATTATTAGGATTATATTTCGTCCGCGATTACAGTAATATTAGAAGGTATTATTGAAATGATTCCAATTTGATAGATAATGATATTATGATAGCTTTGTTCCGTATGAAGGTCGGCAGGTCGAATTACGTTTGTTTTATCGACGTCTGCATGAGTAGGTAAAGGTAGTTACAGGCTAGAGTTAAGTATCTTCTTTGACTTTGAAATTCATATCAAAATTGTCTTACTAGTGTCGCGACACATCTGCGGACCGTATGGCGCCAAACGTTCGGTTTATGAGGAAAGACTCCAATAGAGAGATCTCTCTCCAGGCACATGTTATAAGGAGACCGAAGTCTAAGAGAGAAAGTTGGAAGTTGTATTTTATAAATAAATAAATAAATATCACTGGACAATTTTTACACCAATCACCTAGTCCCAAAGTAGGCAATTTAATGCCTGTGTTATGGGTACTAGACAACTGATAAACTTACTTATATATAGATAAACATCCAAGACTCGAAAGCAAACATTCGCATTCATCATACAAACATCTGCCCCGACCGGGGATCGAACCCGGGACCTTAAGCTTCACAGTCAGGTTCTCTAACCGCTGGGCTATTCGGCCGTCAATGCAATTTTATGCAACTGATCGCCGAAACTACGTTAGCGGCATGTAGGATACCACTTTGACAGTTGAAGTTCTACTACTGAACAATAGGTGGCGCTAGGTCGCTACAGGCTGTACTATTATCTATTCTGTGCTACAGGTTGAATACGCTCGCAGTGCTTTTCAAGTCGCCTATGGCAGACTAGCAGAGCGTCTAGTGTAATCAAAATGGTCATGAAACGATAACGATTTCGTTTGCGAATTAACGCTAGTAATGTATGGACTATGGAGTCGTGTCGACCGCGGCAGTTGTGCAAAAGTACCGCTTGGAGGCGATGTCTCAGTTTCCATACAATTTCGCGTTCGCAAACCAAATCGACGTGTTTCTGGACCGATTTCGTTACACTAGACACTCTGTATCGTTTGTATGAGTCTGCCCACTGAGATAAAATGTAAAATAATTTTAAACAAAAAAAAACTGACTTCAAATTAGCAATATTTTGAAAGTATTCTGTTTACTGAATGTAAAATCTTGACTTCATCGACAAATAACCGAAAACGCCGTACATTTCCATATAAAATTTGAAGAGTTCCCTCGATTTCTCCAAGATTCCATCATCAGATCCTGGTGTCGTTCCAATGGGACCAATTTCGAGTTATACCCTTTCGATTAAAAAAAAAATTTGAAAATCGGTCCACGGGTTTTCGAGATATCGAGTATCGAGTAACATACACACAAAAAAAAAAAATTAGTTTGAATTGAGAACTTCCTCCTTTTTGAAGTCGGTTAAAAATAGGTCGACATGTTTTAGGCCAATTAGTGACCACCATCACAGAATGATATAAATAAAATTTAACTCTAATTAATGACTAAAAAACCCTACTCCATTGCCTTTGTTCCCCGCGCCCATTCAATTATAAAAAAAGAATTTTCAGACCAACTCTTGAATTATTAAAACGATCACAATAAACAAAATTAGTGCGAGAAATAATGCTTGGAAAAAAGGACGTTATCGACCCGCTACGCTCTTCGTAGAGGGTCTACGCTTTTTACCCTCTACGCTCGTAGCTTCGTAGAGGTGTTTTTTTGTTTACGACTAGCCTTTCGCCCGTAGGCTTCATCCACTCTTTAAGTTTCCCGTGGGAACCTTTTTCAGGGATAAAAGGAAAGTAACATTCGAACGCGTAACACTTCTTGACGTTATACGTAAAGTGTGTAATTCTTACGGATGTTTTTTCGCGTTGTAGGTTTCTGAGCAATCATTTTTTTTAAGCTCGTCACAGACTACGCTTACACGATAAATTTTATCTGCGCATAAATGCCATTTTACCATATGTCAGTGCCAACAGATACTTGACGGTAAATCTGCTCTGTGTGTTAACTCAATGAATTGTAATGGGAGCGATATTGAAAGATATCTGTTCAGTAACAGATATCTTACCGTATCTGCTTAGTGTGTGACACGCTTTACATACCTACGATAATAACGCTAATTAAAACACTCGAAACGCTTCATAAACAAAACATTGACCATTTCACGCTTCGTAGCCACTTCTAGCATCATTTTAGGTTTAACCATTGATGGAAGAGGTACTATTTAGTGAAGGGTTGCTAACCTGTCACCTAAAACACACCTCTAACGACATCTGCCGAATAAAATAGTAGTATTAATAGTAGTAGTAGTAGTAGGAGTAGTGTTATTTTAATTCTTACCCCACATGGGGTATGTTTGTCAATAGCTATTTTCAATTTTGCAGAAAAAGGATTTACGTGTAAGTATAAATTAGCTTTAATATATTTCGTTAAACAGTTCAAAACTAAAATGATCAGAATTTACCAAAAATATCAAGTCAAAAATGTCCACAAAAAAAGTACTGTCAACTTGAATTCCCCAAATTAAAAAACAAGAAGGCCACGATCTCCAAACCCATCAAATTATGCCAAGAAAATGATTCTCGCACGCGTGACTTGCCCGTACTCTCGTTGCGGAGGCCTCGCATTAGACACTCGCATCTCAAGTTACTTCCTTGAAGCGTTGAGGGGCAAATACGGATGCCGCAAGTGAATAGCACCTCGGAATAAGGTTATGGGGTCAACGGCATTTACGCTGTATATTTGTATATAGGGCTAGAATACTTTTAGATGCGTTTGTCTATATGCTCTATTATAGTGAAAAATGGATTCACTCACGTCTTTATATAGAAAGTAGCTCGACAAGATTTATGCCAATTTGTGACCCATTATCAGGAGCATTATTATACGCCAAGCAGCTGCGTTGAATTTTTCAAAGATTATATATTTTTATTGCTGCTACAACAAAATGTTCTAAAAGTAAAATTAAATTATTTACGGAGGCTCCCATTTTTATCAATCGTGGTTTTTTTACAGTTTTTGGTACGAAACCCTTCTAGCTCCAGCCCGACTCGCACTTGACCGGATTTTTTGAAGACGTGTGCGTTTCCTATTTATTTCATTATCTCACTGTAATTTTATCTTCTAATATAATAATATCTTGCAACACGAAATTCACAAATCTAAAATTACGCTAGAAATGGCTGCGAAGCGTGAAATAGTCAAGATCATAATTAGTTTTGTTTATGTCACGTTTCACATGCTCTGCCTACCCCGTTTGCGAACATATGCGTGATTGTATGTAGGTATATCTTGCAATCGCTTACCTAATACGACGCAAGTGCATGTGGTGCCTACATTCTCAAACACACCCCATCCAACACAATCAACATACTGTTCAACACATTTTTATACGAAGCAAGACAACGAAGCTCTATATCTTATTATATTTAGCGCTCCAAGGCAATATGAGCAATCGTTTTCATCTCGCCGAGCAGAAAACGTGACGTCCATTTTTTTTTTCAATATTTCGCGACTGGCAAATACATTCTTTGAACCAGCCTACTCGATCGTTAACATGCTAAACAGCTTTACAAAGTTGTATGTGCCGGAGGAAAACATCCAATCTGACGTCTCTGGCTCGTAACACTTAGCCTTAGAGTAGATAATTGAGGGGAAATGTTCATCGAGATGCGCAGGTAAGTTTGTTTTTGTCGATGTTTTAATGGAGCTTATTTTTTCATAAGTAACTTTCAGTTTTAATTGAAATGGCGATGTTACAGCGTGGCGGTATCAGTGAGAATTCTGAACAGGATTGTTAAAAAAACGCCGACTCTATTATGAATTTTGAATAAAGATTTACATTCTCGATACAATATGTATAGTATAATCCCTTAGAATAAAAAATTTGTTAGTGTGTATGTGTGTATGTTTGCTACTTGTGCACACCCAGCGGCTGGACCTATTTTGATAAAAATATAAGATTATTTGTATCCCAAAAAAAGCATAGATCTCGTGGAAATTGCGATCAACTGATTCTACAACAACACCTAGTAGTGAAATTAAACAAATACATATTTATACTGTCTCGTGTTACATCGATATTAGCTCGATATATTTCGGGATATTTCGTGACCCATCATTGGGAGCAACACGCCACAGTAAGTAAGTAAGTAAGTAAGTAAACACTTTATTGTACAAAAGGAAAAAACACAAAATACAAAAAAACAAAATTATATACAAAAGAAATGGCGAAGTACAAAGGCGGACTTATCCCTTAAGGGATCTCTTACAGCCAACCTTTGAGAGCTGTTTGTGTGCTGCTGTTTTGGCTTTGTGTGCTGTGTGTTGTTTCGCAGTAGCTGTGAATAAACGCGCACTCATCCATCCAATATATTTGAGTAGGTATTAAGGTAGATTTATGTTAAAGCCATGTATATGAGAATGTCATAAGAGACGATTATGGAGATAGTTTATGGTCTATCTTAGGTGACAGGATAGCAGAGTCATTGAGTCAACTCGTGACCACGGTCACTGTAACGCGTACGTAAATAAATTAAGTCGTGATTAAGTCCCGCGTATGTATAAATATGAGTGACTAGCTTTTGCCCGCGGCTCCGCTCGCGTAAAATTCGGGGTATCACAGAAGAGATAGCATACATCCCAATTTTATAGCTTTCTACATTGAAAACTTCCACCCCTCACTTTAGGGAAATGGGGGTTTTGAAGAGACAAAAAAGTAGCCTATGTCACTCTCCATGCCCTTTAGGGCATCTATCTCTACCTAAAAAATCACGTCAATCCATCGCTCCGTTTAGCCGTGAAAGACGGACAAACAAACAAACACACTTTCACATTTATATATTGGTACGGATAATCGCGAAAGTTTAAAACATTAGACAGGATAGCAGTTTGTCAGTTGTTACTATAACACCTCTTTTATCTTACTTATAACCTAAACATTGCACTAAAATTGGCTTCGAAATGTAAAATGCTCAAATATGGAATAGTCATAGTTTTGTCAGTATAATATTTAGCGTGCTCTTTCTATTCCGTTTTGAAATAACGGCTCAATATAAGTATGTACGTACTTTTATCAAAGGAACTAATAGGAAAAACAAACTACTTTGTTATTTCTTTGACGTTCGCACTCCCTGTAATAACTGAGTAACATTAAAGAAAATTACTAGACCAATTTCAATGCAATCAGGGCTTTTGTGTGTCGCGAAGTAGTTTTAGATTGTTAAGGTGTTGAAGGGAAAAGTTGTGTTCCTTTCAATATTAACAAAGGTCAGAATGACGATTTTTGTTTTCTAATTTTATTTTATAGTTTATTCGGAGGCTGCTATTTTTGTAACATGGTTTTTTAAGTTAAGTAGGAACATAACTATAATATTTATAAAATTCAAAAGTAAACTAAAAATGACGACGGCTAAAATTATGTTAGTAAAAAATAAATCTTAAAGTGAACTTTAAGAGCCTATTAATCTACGTAAGTGTAGTTTCAAAATTTAACATTAAAAATACGAGTATACTTATTCACCTACAATCAAACATGACCTTGAACTTTCAAGATTTTAACAGACAAACAAACGAGTATCAGATTAAATAAAATCAAACAAAAGCTTGTGAAAAAAACCGCCATCAAAAATTAGAAGCCCTCACAACCCATAACAATTGAAGATCGTTCGCAGCCCCGATAACCTTCGTGTCCATTTCCTAAAACTTATTAACCATTTTCCTTTTTGGCAACAACAAAAGAGTTATAATTTACGGGGTACATTAATTCTTGAGGGGCATCCCCACTTCCCGTCCGGGGGGTGACGCCGTTATTAAATTTAATTGTATTCGCACCCTCACGGTGGGAATACATTTTTTTATTAATTCTTTCAGGTCAAAGAATTTTGCGGGCAGCTATTGTCATCCTTTTTAATAAGCACTGAAAATTGGGACGACGAAGGACCAATCTGAGACTCAACATCCCTGTTTCGCGAATAGAGTAGGCAGAGCACACAAAATTTGACATAGACAAAAACATAATTATTAAATTTAACGATAAGAAGTTACTTCTAGATTAATTTTAGTTTTAAGAACAGATGGAAGAGGTATCATAGTGACAGGTTGCTGGTTTGTTGCGTTAAGCATATCTTAGCCTATCTTCTTAGTCACCTCTTACAGCATCCACGGGAGAAACAGGGAAGTGATATATTAACCTGACAACACACAAAACTGATATTCAAATCTCTACCTTTTTTTAAAGAAAAGTACAGTCTACGAAATACTTTAGTAAGGTTTTGAAGTAACTGCTACTTGTCACACCGCTTTGCCATCAATGAGACTTAAAAAACTACTTGTTCGTATCTGGCGAATCATTCCAACTAAGACGCCAGGTCTATAAGTATCTACGTTTTAATAATACCTCTTTTCTAAAAGGATTCTTTTACTGAAAAGAGGAAGACACAAGTTTCGAATTTGCCTAACCATTTCCACTGTAAAGTTCAAGTATAAAATACATTTTTACCAAACGCATTTCGTCGTAATGTTACAACTTTATAAGCTTTCTATTGCGTGCGAAAATTCAGGGTAAAGAGCCATAAGCCGGTCCCTAGCGCGAACGAACCCTTCCTGCGAAGAGGGTAATTATGCCCTTTACCACACATGTGCATTTTAAAGTAATATTAACGCCTAAAGTACGAGCGTTAACTACTGATGTATGTTGGACGGAAGTTGGGTGTTTTACCCTACATTTTATAGCACTGTCATGTTGAGGTCTCGGTCTAATAAAAAAGTAGTTATCGTTTGAGGTCCAAGTTCTATTTTTAATGTCACAAAAATAAAAATAAAAACGATACAATAGTAAAAATTCTCATTGATTAATAAAGATTTGGATTTTTGTAGGAAAGGACTAATTTTTACCAAGAGTGTTGGGAGGGGAAGACCTAGACGGACGTTCCATGACCAAATCGCGAACGTTTTAGAATCAGGTTAGTTTAAGAGTACCTATCGGAAACCGACGAGCATAATGTATAAGACGAGTATATAAAATAAGAAAATTAATTAATGTGGATATGGTCTATGTCAGGATCGTTATAAGTGGAGCAAAGTGTTCTCTGTATGTTTGTCAAAATAAATGAACCGTGTTAAATTTAATTATAATTCTTTGTACTTCATCAACCAAAACGTTTATAATCTTGTTAATACTTTGTAATGATGCTGCCCATTGGCAATTGTTTTTTTTTGGTAAAGGCAATTTCATAATCATGGTAAATACAATAAAAACCACATTGTTTTTGTATTCATAACTACTTTGAAGTTTTTATATTTATGATTATTAAAACACGACGCTGTCGTGATTTTAAGACGTAAAGGAACACGGTTGAGCTTTTCAATTATTTTTTTTGTTGAACAACATTCTTTATTTAGCTTCGAGGATTTAATTACCACGTGACACGATTACGGTGCATTTAAAATAGGTTTACTGAAACGTTACGGTATGGTTACGTCACTATACTCCGTTTCATGTAACATTAGATTGTAACGGTCAAATCCGCACACGTTATTAAGCAAACCCAAGGCACCTATATTGCGACACCGTTTATATTGAAAACATCATAACTAACAGTAATAAGGTTAGTGTTGTTGCAATAAAGATTTCCAGTATTACCTTTGGATTTCTGAGAGAAAATCAAATTCTGGCTTATCTATAGTCATTGTAGCTATTTCGCAATATAAGTGGGTCAATCAACTTTTTATATCCCTGTTTGCCATGGTGATGTCTTCCGAGTAATTTATTAAAATTGCGATTTTCTAGAATATAGACCGCACAATGAAAGTTAGATTTTTTACAATTATAAACAAATTTCTATGCGACACATCTCAAGATAATAAAGCGACAATTAAATAATAAATAATAATAAATAATATTTATTCAATAATTTGCAAAAGGTACAATATAACATTGGTACAATATTTACAATAAATCTATGTAACACGTGTGCCTGCACTAGGGTTCCTAGGAAACTCTGAATCGCAGGCTAAAACGAGCTAGCATACATTAACGTTAAAATAATAATCTAGGCAAAACAGTACAAATAGGTAATAATATGGAAGCATGTTGGTGAAAAATAATGTTAAGTTTAACAACAATAAGAAATATCAATTAATCGGAGAAAAAATACAGTGATTCATTCTAATTTATCAGTCTATGCGGAAGTATATTACACCAAGACTAACAGAATAGCTACATAAAAAAGTTGATTGGCACGAATACATAGTTAGATATAAAAATCACGCAGTTTAAAAACGCCTAGCGATTCACCAAACATGTCCAAATTACACGAACCATTTTCCGCCATCACAAGTTCAATAACCCAGCACAAACAAAATACTCAAATACCGACAAAAAACAAAACACGGCTTGTAAACCGGCAACAGCGCGGCGACAAATTTTTCACTTACTATCAAAACTGCAGCACGCCATGCAACAAAACCAAAAAAGAACCAAAACGGGCATGAAACTGTGAAGTAAGAAACGTGTTGCAAATTACTCGGAAATAGTTTCTGCTTTTCACATGTTAACGCGAGTTAGTGTATGAATTACATGGAGTTTTGTTGATGAATTGCGAATTGCTTATTATAGTAGGAAACGCAAAACGCTAAGACATTCCCCTATACTCGGAACCTTATCTGCCACTTTATAAGGAGCACTCTAGTAGATAGTACGTGTGAGAATCTGTAGAAAATTAAAACACGTTTTCTTTTCTATTGTAGGTTGCTTTAGGCGAGAGACTAGCAACCTGCCGCATTTATCTCTTTTCTTCTTCTTCAGCGTGTTTTCGCCTACTGTTGGGCACACGCTTCTCAAATTTCTTACCATCCCGATCAACCTTCTGCCTCCCTCTTCCAGACTAGTCTTGTTGTCTCCATTATGCCATCGGGCAGGTGATTAGCCCATTATCTATCTTGCTCAGCCAAGTTCTCCACTCCAAAATGAGCTGGTTTCACTGTGGCCTTTTGTCTAACCTTAAATTTTTACTTGTGCTACGATACGCTAAATTATGTTTTGTTTGCTCTGCTTTTTAGGAACGCAGCCCATGTTTATGTTACTGATGAAAAAGTAAATCATTTTCTGCCCAATCGCATGTAAACTCAAATAAAAGTCAAGTACTTGTAAAGGAACTTATTTGTCTGACTTAACATGTGCGCTGTTTTTACAAATGACAGCAATCTGGAGGGCCTCGGAACTATTTTGTTCACCCGGAAATCTCAAGGTTGTAGGAGAAAGTATGACAACCTATTTTTTCAGTTGAAACAATGGAATGTAGCATGGATGCGCCAGCATGACATATTGTTTTATACATTCAAGACTTAAAAAATAGTTCGATAGATTCTAGTGTTGCTACCATTTGCTTTGATTTGTAACTGAAATAATGTTTTTTTTTTCAGTTGAAACTTAAAATTACTAAAATTGGTCCGAAGAAATTGTGATTACATTATTATTTTTATTTCCTGTTGCTGTTTAGATTTAACTATTAAACCAACACTGGAAAAATTCGTGACATATTTTTGCCGACAGGTTATCAACCTGTCATTATTATACCCCTGTTATTAAGCTTTTAGGCAAAGATGTAGTCATGGTTTGTCTATTCGATCTTTCATGTGTTCTGTACACCACATTTGCAATGCAAGTGCGATGCTTTTTTATATAGGTATGTCTATAAATCCTGTGAAAACGGAAAAAAGAGTATGACATAATCTCGATTTTTTACCAAAATAGGCGCAAATATACAGTTCAAGTTAACATCCTACTAAATTTTCCAAAACGAAGTTCAAAAATCAACACAAACTTTAATTCTCACTGGTTGAATTCGTTAAATTGAGCTTCCTACAAATTGGCAAATAGCACTATTACAATTACTCGGAAAAGCACATTTTTCAAATGGAAATATGACCAATGCACATTGCGATTCCCCGCCTGCATTCAAATGCAGCACGCGGCTCGTGTAACGTAACATGCACTATTAATTTGAACGAGATGTATGTCCTAATATTGAAATTGGGTTATTCGTGTAGCAATATTATGTGTGTAACATATGAAAAACAGAATACGAAATAGTGTGATAAGGGAAAGAGCTGGGGTGAAAGTAGATATACCTAGTGATTAGAATTGAAAAAAGTGTGCTTAGTTGGTTTGGACACATAGAGAGGATGGATGAAAGATGACTGACAAAACAAATTTTTACGGGGAATGTGGATGGGTGCAGTGGGAGGGGAAGACCTAGACAGACGTGCCGTGACCAAATCGCGGACGTTTTAAAAACAGGTCAGGTCAAGAGTACCCGAAACCGACGAACATGTATGAGGAGATTGATGAATGTGGATGAAGCAAAAGAGGTATGTCAGGATCGTAGCTGGTGGAACAAAGTAGTCTCTGCCTACCCCTGTGGGAAATAGGCGGGACGATATGTATGTATGTATGTAATATAACGTGTGTATTTTTACATTAATTTCGTGTCTTGCTTTAAATTGTAGTTTAGTGCACATTTGGCGACAGACAACTTACCAATATTGCCATTCTTTTATTACTTGATATCAAAAATTATGCTAAAACTGGCTACGAAACGTTAAATTGCTTTTATTTACATGTCTCATCTTCACAACTTGAACGCTTTAATTTTTTTTTGTTTGTTTTAGCAAACTTTTAAGTATACCTACTTATATTTAAAAAAAAAAACAAGTTTCTTGCAACGCATTTTCCTTGGCAATGATGGTCTTTTCAAACCGCTGATAGTCTCAGACTAGAAGTGCAAAAGGAGCCTATTTGCATATTGATGTAGTCATGGTTTTGACTATGCAACATTTCGTGCTCTCTACCTACCCTATTTACGATTACATTGGGGATGTATGTATACAACTTTACTTTCCACATCCCGTTTCAAATTATGCACTAACAGCTAACATTCAACAAATATCACGTCTGCATTTGCATAAACAAAAAACATAACTATTTCAATCGTCGCCACTTGAAAAATTTTAGGTTTCAAATTAGATGACTGGGTTATGGTACATAGTGTCGGTTGCTAGCCTGTCACCTAATTTATTTTCTATAATATGGCTATATTATTTATCTCCTTAAATATCTTCACATCCACCGGCACGCTTGTAACATCCACTAACGCAAAATATATTAAGTTATAAAGTGATCACTCAATGACAATGTAACTTTATTCATTTTGAGAATGACGTCGAAAACACGTGTAACTCATTAAAGCTAAGTCCACACCAGTGCGCTTTCACGTTCACCTTACGTCTTCCTCTGACGCATGCCCGTGCAACCACAGCGCATGCGCTGAAACTAGATCCGTCCTCAATGTAGACGCGCTGGCGGCATGCGCTATTGTTGGTGGTTGCACGGGCTTGCGTCAGAGGAAGACGCAAGGTGAACGCGAAAGCGTACTGGTGTGGTCATAGCTTAATGGAGCTAGTGGAAGGACTTTTTATCCAAACAATGGTTACACCAGGGAAATCTTATAATCAATACCCCAATATTCTTTATTATTACTTTTTTTGCCTTTGTACCTCGCCATTTCATTTGTAGGTATATAATTTTGTTTTTTGTATTTTGTGTTTTTTTTTCCTTTTGTACAATAAAGTGTTTTACTTACTTACTTGCTTATATTCCCAAATGACATAGGCAGAGCACACGAAACGTTGAACTAAGCTACGTTGTTCCTGCCGTCGACACTTCTAGCCCGAATTGTATTTCACATAGATGAAAGAAGTATAAAAGGGACAAGTTGCTACCTATCGCCTAAAACATACCTAAACCTAATTCCTGAGTCACCTCTTACGACGTCCACGGAAGATACGGAAAGTCTGGTGTTAGTAGCCTACGAAACTAAAGTTGTGATAAAAAGTATCTTCGTACTGAAAAACACTGCTAACTCACTCCTTAAATCGAGTTTAGCTCGACATGTTTGACTATTCCAAATTTCATGGTCACTTCTAGCACAATTTTTGGTTTTAAGTAGGCAGGTGTAGTAGCAAGTTAGCCAGTCACCTAAGATATAACTTAAACTTTTTCTGTAGTGGGTAGTCGCTTCTTATGACGTCCACGTAGTTTTTCAGTTGTGTTCATTTCGGCTTTCGTAAATCAAATGTCCATAACAGTAGTTTAAAATTACGTTTTTTAGCCTACGTTACATTCATATAATTGTACGTATAATAATGCTGCTATAAGTATCCGTACCAATATATAAATGTGAAAGTGTGTTTGTTTGTTTGTTTGTTTGTTTGTCCGTCTTTCACGGCTAAACGGAGCGATGGATTGACGTGATTTTTTAAGTAGAGATAGTTTAGGGCACGGAGAGTGACATAGGCTACTTTTTATCCCGGAAAAAATTGATGTTACCGAGGGAAAACAAAAATATAGTTTGCTTGATAGATCGATATCGATCGACGATAGATCGATATCAATCGATAACCGATCGATAGATGATAAATCGATGGCGCCGTGTGTCGTTTGAAACGATAAGTTTTTTTATAGTTGTGCTTTAGGTATACCGCAATATAACCGAGTTCCACGCGGGCGGAGCCGCGGGCGGAAAGTTAGTTGTATAATAAATTAAATTTATGTATAATCATAAGACACGTTTGACCACTCTTAGTAGAACAGATTAAAATAAAACAGGCAAGAAAAGCCGCGAACTTAAAGAAGTCTTAGCTCGGACTTACCGAGTTACTTTTTACATAAATTACGCCTTGCTTCGCGTTTTTACGCGACCGCTTTTACGTTTTACGCTGATAACCTCGCCCTTTTGATTTACAAAGTCGTAACAATAATTTAACAAAGCGTAATTTTAACTCGGACGTACTGTGGTACTAGTAACGTAAAGGACATTTATTTTTCCTTACTTAGTGTTTTAACTTGTGTTGTTATTTTCTAACGTAACGAACTAAACTGGTCAAGGAGGTCGACGTCAAGTTTTCAAAATTAGCAGTCATTTGTACGTAAAAATGACAGCTTTGGTAAAAACAAACTGTACATCGGCAGAGTAGTGTCCTTTAGTATAGTGTCGGCTTAAGAATAACCCGTCCTGCATTTTTTCCGTAGATATCATTACAAGTGAGTAAGGAAACAGGTTAAGGTATCTTTGAAGGGACAGGCTAGGCAGCCCACTATTTAATTGAACCTCGTAACTAGCGTTGAAAAATCCCGGGAAAAAACCCGTTTCTTCCCAAACGGCTCGTTTTTTTTTCAGGATTTTTTCGGAAAAAATCATGAAATTTACCGCTTCAATCTTTCCGAAAAAAAACTTTTAAATCGTTTTTTTCGTGAAGGTTTTAATCAATTGATACATTTTGCAGCATTATATCTTAGATCCAAGATTTTATAAATCTATTTTCAATGCGTACGAAATGCTATCTGATGAAGAGTTTCTAAAAATGGTGATAGTGATGATACTGATGATTAAATACATGTATAGTAATGATATAAAATAAATTGTGATGAATGTGAATTTTTCTTAAAAAAACTGAATAAAACATTTTCAACGCTACTCGTAACTAATAATCTAAAAATTAAGATAGAAGTGGCCACGATACGCGAATGAGTCTCCGATTTATCTATGTATTGTTTTGATACTGATAAAATAATTTAAACAACTTACCTTCCGTCTGTTAAAACCACATTCGTTCAATAAACAACATTATAATTTAATTACTTTACACAAAATACGCGCGAAAACAATATCCTACACTGGCAGTCGGGTAAAAATGTATGTATCAGTCGAACCACTTCTAAATACTCAAACGAAGCCAGGTCACCAGTTCAAATCCAATACCATCTCATTTTTATTAAAATTGCTCCCTTTCCTTGCCAATTACCACAATCGTTGCCGATTGCCCTGACACAAACCCCTTTCGCAATGTCATGAACACCTGAGAACTTTGCTAAATATTCACCTGAACCCGGTCAAAGATCTAGCATTCAGCCCACGTATACAAAAAAACCGGCCAAGTGCGAGTCGGACTCGAGCACGAACGGGTTCCGTGCCAAAAACAGCAAAAAAACAGGTTTTTTTTCTATGGGCCCCGCTTAGTTTTTAGTATTTGTTGTTGTAGTGACAACACGAAAACATAATGTATTGTATGAAAATTTCAACTGCATAGCTATCACGGTTCTTGAGATACATCTCGCAGAATGGCGCCCATTAAAAACTGCCAAAAAATCACGTTTTTTCTATGGGAGCCCCGCTTAATTATTAATATTTTGATTTTAGTATTTGTTTTTATAGGGGCAACAGGAATACATCATGTCTAAAAATTTCAATTGCCTTGAGCTACAGCCTGGTGACAGACGGACAGCAATGTCTCAGTAACAGGGTCCATCCACCCTTTGGGTACGGAACCCCTAAAAATCCACAACCGCCATCATGGCTCATTTTCATCTGACTACCTCCGTGCTATCCTATTCGTATCTCGAATTAGGGGCCTCACCCCTAAGGGTCTGAGATGTTGGGGGAGTAAGACACACACACTCATATAACAAGCTATTCCTAGTTTTCGCGCCATAGCAACGAGGTATCAAATTTTGTCCGCTTATTGAAATTTGAATTCAAAAGACGTCAATTACAGGTAGGTGCGTGTTGGCGACGTATGTAATTTTTCTTTGATGTCTTCGCATTGTGAGAGTTTGTAAAGGGTGGGTATAAGATATGGGAGCGTTTTGTTTACGGTTGGTTTTTGTTTTAAGAATGGTGGAATATCTTAGTTTATGAAGCAAGTAAAGCTAAATATTTAAAGACTTCACTTTTTAACTAAATATTGTTTAAAGATTCATTGACTGACATCCCAAATAAATGATGTACAAAAATCTAAACAGAGCAGAAAAACAGATGATTTTTTTTTAAATGTTCTATGGTCCCGGAAATATTCACCGCATCATCCCTGTTTAGTTAGTTTTCAGGAATACATCATGTGTACAAATAACTCCCAAAGTAAATTGTAAAAAATGTATTTGAAAACACTATTTGGATTTATTTTTCTTCGATTCGAAAATGTGAATCACATAAAATCAGTCATTTTTGTGTATAAATCACGTCAGTGTACACAAAATGATAACGTGTATTACAAATTACATTAAAACTAAAAACATCTTAACTATAATCAGGACGAAGCTGGAACCAAACATTATTTTTGTATTTCTCTTGTATCATAATTACACCGGCTTCCACAATTCCCGCCTCATGTTATAACCTATAAATCCTCGCGCCGTCAAAATAAATCATGGACTAACCTTTATGCATGCCAGTATGCTTATCCTTAAGTACGGTGAGCTCGTAAATCTTGCCAAACTCCTCGAACATCGGGCGAAGGTCCTCCTCCTCCAAATGCCTTGGGATCTGTCCGATAAACAGCTTGACAGCGTCCTTTCCCGCGCCTGGAGGCGCTCCAGTACGCTCTGAAGGCGTCAAAGATTCCCCCTTAGGGTCATAAGAACTGTGCACAGGAGTAGCCGGCGCTGTGGTCACCACACTAGCATTACTCGACCCCGGCTGACGGCTCTGCCCCATCACTAGTTGACTCTGCATGTAGTTAGCAATCAACGGATGCATATTGCACAAATTGGTGCCGACCAGCATCTTATCTAAGTCTATGAACACGTTAATCACAGTTTTCTTTGTACTTTAAGTTAACTTACACTATAAATTCGGTTTGTTTAAAGCATGTTTACTTTACGCGGAGGGATGGGGCGGGCCGGAGTGTGCGTGAGTGCGTCTGTGTGCGTCCCTTTTGCTCTCCACTCGTAATGCGTAATTTTATCGATCGCTATACTACAAGTTGTAGGCAGTTTCGGCCTTGTGTCTCCTTCACTCACAGTTATTGCACGTGCTTGATGTTTTTATGTTATAAAAGTATGCTCTTGTTTTCCGCGTAGTTGTTTTGTTTATACTCACACCTTTATCGCAAACGCACTACGTAAACGCACTTGTTTTGTTCTCCGCTGGCAGTTTATCTCACTTAAAGTAGGTTTTACGATTAATTCCGCTTAAAAATAAATCTTAACGAGTATTTTTAATTACACTGAGATCGAAATTGGCACGAATTAGGTACTAGGTTTTGAGCGCGAACTTTAAACACTAGAGTAAAGTTAAGCACTAATTTTTCACGTTTGTTTATGTTTACAAAACTCGCGTGTGCCGGTCGGGTCGCGCCGTGCTGTTTACAAGCAGCCCAAATATTTACAGTACACACAAACACTTAATCCGAGAGACCGAGAAAAAAGTCGGAAAAAATTACACTTGACGAACGTCTAAAATTCTAAAATTTAAATTCTAAACACACGCTGTACAACGACTAACTATGACTTGACGCACAAACGAAAAGCACGAGACGACACGAAGAAATTATGGCAACAAAATTGCCGTGTTACCGTCTATATGCCTACATGTCCACTAAGCAGACTCGCGGAGTCCCCTTCGCTGCCATGGGGAGTCACCAATCTTGATACACACCTCCCTTTCCCGCATTGAGATATTTAGCTACGCAATTCGGGGGTTTATTATTTGGTATTTGCTACGTGTATGAGTGAGCGGAATTGTTAATGCTTAGTAAATATTCAGTGTTCGTGAAAGTGTATCTGTTGTGGCCGATTTCAATGAATGGAACGCCTGAAAAAAAATGGCGGGAAAATCGAATCGCGCGCTAAAAGCTGAAATGAAAAAGTTTTTCTATTTTATCCTGAATTATTTAAGGAATTATATTAATTTTGCGGGCGTTCCATAAAACTGGATTGCGTATTCTGCGACTCGCTCTCAAATGCTTAGCCATTTTTTAATAATAAAAAACAAATGACAGCCGGCGTTATTAAATTTATTTGGCGGGAAGCGGGTCGGAACGGGCATCGCCATAAAACGACCGTCGTAAGTCACTGGCCATTCATAAAAAAACAATTTACCAGCCAGTATTAATACGCAACATCCGAAAAAAAAGCTGAATAATTTAGACCGGCCTTACGATCGTAAAACGGAACGCGAAATTCGGTAAAAGGTCTTCAATGTTTGGTCGGAGTATATTTCAACCGCCGAAAATAGAGAAGGGGGCGTCCCTCCCCCCCGCCAGCCTCGGCGGATGATTCGCGCGCTCCTAATGGCTGTTTAGAAAAAATCGGTGAGGACCGAACGTTGTAATATTTTAAGCGTTGTCCAGTATTTATGGAAAATGTTAAGCAAAATATCGATTTCAAACTTTGAATTAGTAAGAGTAGTTAGCCCTGTTGTGACTGATATGCAAAGTCACAAAAAGAATGGTTGAATAAAATCAATTAGGTACCAATATAAAAGCATACAAAACAATCATGTACAGAGATTAGAGTTTAATGCAATTTCTTACGTATGTTTTAACTATTAGGAGTATTATGCTTTTAATATTTTTTGTTGTTTATTAAGTGAAAATATTTTCGATCTTTTTTTTTGTTTTCAATTTCATCACTCTTAAAGTATGTAATATTTATACGGAACCCCAAGGAATATCTTAAAAAAATGTTCGCGAAGCATCTGAGTCGACAGCAATTCTAAATTTGAAAATTTATGACTGGGCCGGCGCTGCGGGCAAAAAAAATGTTTTTCTTGCCAGCCTTGTTTCGGATTCTTGCCTTTTAAAGTTTGGTATTAAAAGCTTTCTTGCCTTATACAGAGTGCGGAGTGGAGTGCTTAAGGTCTCGGCCGATGCAATATTTATTAAGCTCCTGAGTGGTTAGCTTTTTTCCCAGAAACGAATCTCTTATTTAGCACTGAACCGCTTCTTTTAAACTCCTTATAATAAAAATGTTGTAAGGTGTGTTTTAAGTAAAAGTAATTTCATTTCCACAGCAAACTAGCTTTATATTGTTTTGTTGGATTGGACGGAACTCCATATTCTAGCGTTGTTTTTTTTTTTGCTGACAGTTAAAAAATAGTACTTTGTAAATCTCAAATTATCCGTTTGTTTTGACGTTTAAAAAACAACACTTCTTTTTTTTATAATAACAAACATGAAAGGATTATTTCAGCAAACCATTTAATCAAAGTTCGACAATGTACGTTTTACGCGACAAACTATCAACAGCTCAATATTATGTTTCTATCATCCATGTTAAAATCTAAAATTATAATAAAATTAGTTCCGCGACTTAGAACAGTCATAACTTTTACCACGTAACGTTTTGTGTGTTCTACCTACCCCATTTGGGAACATGGACCTGACATTTTATTATATATTATTATGTGTACAAATTAAGATTAATTGTCATTACCATGACAGAACTATTACGACCAACAATCCTGTGTAGGTGCAGCTCAGACGACAGACTTTTTGTGCGATCGAGTCTGCGGCGCACAAAAAGTCTGCATGGATTGTATGCATTGTGCGCCGGACTTTTTGCGCGTCGTGTTACTGCATATAACTCCTAGGTTCTACTTTCACAGACTACAAAGTCCGTCGCGGATAGTCGTCTATTGCCTTAGTTTCAATGCAAAAGGTCCCACACAATTTTACCCCAATCCCCAGTGCCCAACACTGGGCCTTAAGTATTAATAGCGTACTAATTTTGAAGAGTTCTTAAGTTTCACTCAAGCCGGTGACAATTAGTGAGGCCCTCCGTCCATTAATGTTTCATTGCGTTTATTATTAACAGCGCTGGCAACTTCACTTCATAGCGGAATGGTGGATTAACTATAGAGTTGGGAAAGCCAGGTGGTGATAGTTGGTTAGTTATGTCTTTACTTCGGCATTTTTAGTGGGAATAATTGACATTGGTCAAAAAGTAGATATTGGACGTGAAATACAATGTACTCCTGCTTGATATTACCTTGTGAATAATTGATTGAAAGATACGCATGCAAGCCTTGAAAGAAATGGCGGAAGAAAGGGGAGGCCTTTGCCCAGCAGTGGGATATACTAAACAAAAAAAAATGCAAGCCCGTGTTCTAATGGGATAAAGATCATACTATTACGAAAAGTGGCATCGACAAACCATGATTATACTATTTCATGTTTCGCAGTGACTTTTTTATGTTTGAAAACAGATAAAAGAGGTATAATAGTGGCAGGTTGCTAGCATGTCGCCTAAAGCATACCTAAACCTATTTTCTTAGTCGCCTTTTAAGACATCCACGGAATAAATGGAGAGGTGTTCTGCTATATCGAGACCTTATTGAAAATACAAGGTAGTTCTTGGCTCTGGCTTAACTACAACTCACAGAAAAATCAACAAGTTTTATTAAAAAG
The DNA here is from genome assembly GCA_005406045.1 of Adoxophyes honmai. Lineage (NCBI taxonomy): Eukaryota > Metazoa > Arthropoda > Insecta > Lepidoptera > Tortricidae > Adoxophyes > Adoxophyes honmai. The sequence goes on along the minus strand of BHDV01065263.1, from coordinate 56,339 downwards.
AAACTAACTGTCGCTAAAGCAAACTTAATCTTATCTATTCCAATAAGTCGAATTGACAATTTTGATTGTTCTGTGTAGACGCTGCTGCTACGAACTCTACACTGTCGTAGCACATTGTCTTCAAGGCGCTACGCTTACCGTAGCAAAGCGTTTGCGCATTATGTTTTTTTTATCACAGAAAACTTAACGAATTAATAACTTGGGATTTTTTAAACATAACTAGCTGTGCCCGTGACTTCATCCGCGTGGAACATTTTTTTTTTCGCAATAAAAGGTAGCCTATGTCCTTTCTCAGGGTCTAAAGATTGTCTGTGCACCATTTCATTAAAACCGGTGGAGAGATTTAAGTGAGAAAGCGTAACAGACAGACAGAGTTACTTTCACATTGATAATACCTATTAAGTAGGGATTGGTATGGCCCAATTCATTTAACGATACGACGCCAATACGACGACAATACGAAGTCAAAAATTATAGTATAATCTGTATAATTAGTAGACAGTTGCTGGCCTGACGCCTGCGACATACTTTAACCATTTTGTTAATCGCCTCTTACCACCCAGGGAAGAAAATAAATGAAAAAGCGTTTTTAGAAATTATCTAAACCACATTATCAAGAAGGTGTTAAAGCAATTCCCATCCGCCATTTGCATTTTTTGACCCCACCAGCCCACCTGCATGCCAAAAATCATCACAACCAGCAAACTCTGTCTCATTATCCCCCAGAACAACACAAGTGCGTCCCGCATGACATTTACAGGGAGAATTTTCGCTCCTTTTGTCACATTTTACGGTTGCTACCGAGTCATATGCCTATAAATAAGCCAGGGACGTAAAATAACTTTACGAAGGTTTTCAACATAAAAACTTTCATGCGTAAATCTCTTGTTATCTAGGTACAGGTAGTAAATCCTGGATGCTTATTAACAAAGGTTGATTTTACGATGCAATTTTGAAATGAGATTTTACGGTGGCTTAGGCTTTGAGACGTTTTTTTAACATTTGTTTGGGGATGAAACATTTTGTCGGCGGCGGGATTTTAGCAATTTTAGATTTTTTTTTCATTACATGACGGGTTTCGAATTATATCCTTCTATTTCGTCTGTGGACGTCGTAAAAAACGACTAAGGAAGTGGGTTCTAATGCATTTATCTAATTTTAAACCTAAAATTGCGCTATTTGTAGCTGTGGAACGTGTGTGGTTTTGGCTATATTTTATTATAACAATGACGTATGCTCCGCTGGCCCCATTTTGAGGATAGGAAGTCTGCCTCATTTTAATTTTAGGGTTTTTATAAATGTTTTTTTTTCAGATCCGCTATGAACAGGGTCCGATTTAATGAGCTGACCGCCAACCTTCAGTGGTGAAGTGGCACTTTAAGAAGAATAAATATTGTAGAAAAAAGTAATAAAATTCGTTTTTATACCTACTTTAAGTAAGATTTGCGGTAGTTTTGTGCAGTAGTGTAAACAGAACTAAGTTATAATAAAATAGAAAGTTTTGCACCTCTTGATTAAGTTTGTTCTTTACATAGATACATACAGTCACGCCTGTATTCCCAAAAGGGGTAGGCAGAGCACACAAAACGCTACATAGACAAAACGATGACTATTTCACATTTTGTGACCACTTCTAGCATATACTTGTCAGGTTTTAAGGTGGCAGGTACAATAGTGCCAGGTTGCTAGCCTGTCGCCTAAATGTACCTTAACCTTTTTCCTTAGTCGCCTTTTACGACTTCCAAGGAAGAAATGGAGAGGTGTTATTCTAAACCCGACATCACGTGGGTTTGTTCTTTATCATTCCTAATTAAAGGTTGCCTGGGACAGATCACTCAGCACCCTTTAATATCGATGATTCAAATGGAATCCATCTTTTTTGGTATTTAATAAAGAATATTGTATTGTTAAAACATTTTTTGAACGCATAAAAATATTAACACTAAATTCCTTGCAATCTAATAATGCAGCAATTTTGATGAGATACCCTGCAGATTCCGAACATTCAAACGGTCGAGTTAACCTCTTAGGGGTTCCGACGGGGATCCAACGGGGGTCCAACGGGGGTTCCAACGGGGGTTCCAACGGGGGTTCCAACTCAGAGCCCCAAACAAAGGGGTGTAACGCTCTACTTACCAAATTTTGTGTTTTCAATACTTCATTGTGACAGTAGCGAGGCACCTTAACTTTTGGAGATAACGTCGAAAATGGAATACGTGAATTGATAATTGTATTGTGGTTTGACAATACTGTTGGAGTTTTGGAAATGAACTAATTGTTGCTCGTAGCTGAATTACAGATACATACAAACATACATGCATTACGACTGTATTTCCAAACATGGTAGGCAGAGCACACGAAACGCAACGCTATTTAGACAGGACCATGACTATTTCCTGTTTCGTGATCACTTCTAACAGTTTTTTAACGCCTTTACTGTAGTTTTACATCTTAAGCATTGTGTCACGTATTGTTTTGTTCCACAAGCAAAAGAAAACCTGCGTCTGCAATATTTTTAGTAAATTTACTGACGAACTAATCAATAATCACATAAATAAAGTGTCAATATCAGGTCGACTAACCTCTACGGTACGTTATACGTCTAATACATCAGGGACATGAACATATTTTATTTCGGAACAAAAAATATCACATTACCTGCTCCCAGATGGGCCCCTCATCTATCCCTATCTGTAAAAACTAATGTGTTTTGACATGATCGATGGGCTGTTTAAACAAATGAACACACGGACATTGCCAAAAGTATTGTTTTGAATCGATCGTTGCTACTAGGCTTCGATAGAAGATTGTGACTGATCGAATACTTGTAATGTTGATTTGTATATTTCTAACGTAAATAAACAAATCACGTGTCGTGGGATAAGGTAGGATAAGGTAGCAGAGCACAAAAACCACTACTACATTGACAAAATCATGATAAGGTATTTCACGATCCGTAACTACTTCTGATATAACTTTCAGGTTTCAAATTCAGAGGTATAGAAAGTGACAGGATGCTATCCTGTCGCCTCTAACTACAACCTCGGAAGATATTATGACGAGTATTATTCGTAATCATACTCCACATGGCCATTTATTTATTTCTTTGTAATGTACGGTCGACCAAGAAAGTGGTCTACCACTATTGACAAAAGTTTGTGTGAGATCAAAATAATCACAAGGTTGACATTGTCACTGTCATAATATTATGGGGAGGGGAAATCGACCTTGTTGTTTCATTAGGTTCAAATGAATATCGATCTTGAGGGGGTAGACCGATTTCTTGGTCGACTGTACATAATTATGTGTGTAAAATAGGTCGACTGAGTTTTGTGGGAAAAAAGTAAAATTTGATAGCTGTTCAACCCGTATGATGTCAGGTTTAGAATAACACCTCTCCATTTCTTCCGTGGATGTCGTAAGAGGCGACTAAGGGCATAGGTTAAGGTATATTTTAGGCGACAGGCTAGCAACCTGTCACTATTGTACCTGCCACATTGAAACCCAAAAAAAATGTATCCTAGAAGTGGCTACAAAACGTGAAATAGTTGGACATTGTTAGGTCTATGTAGCGTTTTGTGTGCTCTGCCTACCCCATTTGGGAATACAGGCGTGATTATATGATGATGATTACGATGTTTATTCAATATGTAGTTCGCCAATTTGTGACCATTTTTTTGCCATTACATCAAGCGCGCCCGAAAAATAACCATTTTTCATTCCTGAAAAACTTAAAAATTTCATTTAAAGGTATTGTTGCATTGATTGAAAAAAAAATCCTTATTACGTTTACTACGACAACAATCAACGGTGGGTCAGGAAAAAATAAACCTGCCAAGTGCGAGTTGGACTCGCGCACGAAGGGTTCCGTACCAAAAACTGCAAAAATTCAGAATTTTTGTATGGGAG
>BHDV01065263.1:0-42650 GCA_005406045.1 Adoxophyes honmai | reverse complement strand
GTTTGTGGAGAATACCGCAATTTTCTATGTAGAAAGCTATAAATTGGTATATGGGATGGACTATCTGTTCTGTGCTACCCCGAAAATAAACGCGAGCGGAGCCGCGGGCAAAAGCTAGTGTAAAATAAAATATGCCGCCGTAAAATGTGGCTAAGTTATAAACTCCTCATATATTTGTAAATCGTATTCAGGCCAGTGCCACCGATATATATAAAGTTATAGCCCGTCCCGGTGTATTTAAAAAGTGAAGAAGAGACGGATATGTGTGCCAACGAACAGGGGATGTGTGGAGACGAGTCTGATTTAATATTTTTTTCAACCTAAAATTTAGTTGAAATATCCTGCCTTGATGCTATAGTTTTGTGAAGTTTTACACACACTTTCACATTTTAAAAATCATTCAGACTCTATTGCTCTCAGAATTATAGTGTACAGTCAGCTGCAGAGAAAAGTAACCCCCCGCCCATACAATGTTCTATTGCTGGGGGGTTACCTTTCTCTGCAGCTGTCCGTACATGAAACGCCTATGAAAGGTTTTTTTATTTTATTTCTTATCAACGCAACTAATTCCCGCGTCAAAAATGGAAACGTTAATTAATATTACAATTTCAAAATTCGTAGAAACCCATTATTACACATTGCTGCTTGCAACAATTACTGTTTAAAATATGTTTTTGTTTTAATTGACAAAGCATAAGCAAATTTCAAATTCCTTATTTCAGAAACATCTTTATACCGTCAGTGCCAAATAGAACTAACGGTTAGTTAACCGCAATACAACTGATATACGTAAAACTCATTTCACTGGAACAACGCATTATGTAATAGTAATAAACGCTTTGTTTTTCTAATTCACGCTTTACAAAAGAGTAAAAATATTCTAATTAAAGGTTATTTTTTCCTGATTAGCGCGTCGTTTAATTTTATTTTCCAATACCTTTGATAATTATGAAGTGCCCTATAAATATTTATATTTCAATAATCGATGGGTTTCAGGATTTGATATCCAATTTTCTAAAAAAAAGGGACGCGGTAATTAAAATTGTAACATAAGTAAGTTGTAATCTAAATTGAATAATTTACTAGTTTAACATTTTTCTCAAATGCTATGTTAATTGTAAACACTATGACCCACTCGTTTGTACCCCGAATCCGATCGCCACGTGACAGGCTTAGCCTAGTGTAGGACAATCACGAATTTAGTTATTTTTTGTAAAATGTCTTCGTTTTATTTCTTTTTTTTAAAAAAAGCTTGTAAGTTAGTAAAAACTCTTCACTGTACAAAAAAAGAAAATACAGAATAAGCAAAAACTAGAAACAAAAGATGTATTCGTTAAATTATTTTAATTAGAAGTCTCTACCCCACCCCTGTCCAGCCCCAACCGCGGCAGGAGGGCGTCGCAAACCCACGGGATCGTTATTGATTTGCATTTTTCCTAAACCACCGACGGCATCGTATCTCAGATAATATAACGATAATGTATTATAACACATAGTGAACTAAAACGGATCTACTCACGTTTTATATTGAGATTAGCTCGACATATTAACTATGCCGTTGACGATGATGAATCTCACGGTTGTTTTATGTTTAATGCCTATTATACATACATATTCTCACGCCTGTATAATCAAGAGGGGTAGTAGCAGAGCACGTGAATTTAAAAATCCAGTGCCTCGTTTAGCAATTTCAGGATAACCTGATGGATAAACGTGATATTGTGATAGTGCTTTTTATACATACATACATACATACATACATATTCTCACGCCTGTATTCCCAAGAGGGGTAGGCAGAGCACATGAATTCAAAAATCCAGTGCCACGTTTAGTATTTTCAGGGTAATCAGATGGTTAAACGTGATATTGCAGTGACAGGTTGCTAGCCCATCGCCCACAATACACTTACCCTTTCCCAGAGTCGACTCTTACGACACCCACGGGAAGAAAGGGGGAGGTGCTATTCTAACCCGGCACCACACGGGAAACTTTTGGGTGCTTTTTATAACACAACATTATTATTATACCGTTTAATATCGGATTTAGAATAATACTTCTCCATTTTTTCCGTTACGTAAGAGGCGACTAAGGAAACAGGTAAAGGTATATTTTAGGCGACAGGCTACCCTGTCACTGTTATACCTGCTAACTCAAAACAACTAGAAATGGCCAGGAAACGTGAAATAGTCATGGTTTTGACTCTGTAGAATTTTGTGTGCTCTGTCTACCATATTGCTATAAGACTTTACCGTTTCTTTCATGGATGTCGTGACTAAGGATCAGTGATCGGATCTAGGATGCAATTTCCCGGGGTTTAAGTCCATAATATTAATATGGATATGACTTACAACCCCGCGGCATTTTTTTGTTTTTTTATTATCTTTACAACATTGTATCTAATATATTCTTGTTCGTTTCACTTGTTTCAAAAAGTAGTAACTCGTTTATGTATGTAAAAGATTTCTGTTGATAGTAGTTATGAAATGTGTTTTTAAAGTACATACATAATATGTAAATGTCAAATAAATTACCTTATAGAAAACATTTTTATTTTGTTTATATACTGCAATCCTCCAAAAACTAATTATTTGCAATAGCCCACTATCCAAAATCCCGGGAAACCTAAGGCACATCCACGATAAGGATAATATTTGAAGTCGTTCACCCCAAATTTCATCCTAGATCCGATCACTGCTAAGGATATTGATGTATATTTCAGGTGTCCAGCTACTAACCCATCACTACTTAACTCAAAATCTGAAAAATATGCTAGACAAAGCTACGAAACAAGGTGCTTAATTGACATGGTTTAATTTTATTTTTGATGGCGTTTCGTGTGCTCCGCCTCATCCATTCGGGAAAATAAGATAAATATTAAATAAATGTACGTAGTTTTTAGGTGACCGAGAACTTAACTACAAATAAACACAACAATCACCGCACCACTTGTATTAAAACAAACCCATTCCTAGGGTTTCATATAGTTTATTACACTGGGTTGTCAGTATCATAGTGATAGATTGGTTTTACATTACCAATTCTTATTATTTCAATCAACGTTCACCACTAATAATGAGGTCATCATTTCTCCTACGAAGTAGAACTTGACATTACTTAGGAAAGGTTCCATTTTCCTCTTTCGCTCCCAGCGGACAATTCCGAATGGAATAAAAGTCAATTCAGGATTCAGGTTGCACCCCACCACTCCAATGAATCCAAAACAGGGTTGTCAACTTGGGGGATTATCCCCTAGATTTAGGGGCAAATCATGGGTAATTGGATTGCCGGGGGCAAGCATTTCTGGGTAATATCGAGCGGGAGATATGGCAATCAACTTTTTTCATTTAATCAAGACGTGTCATTGACAAATATTGTTTAAACTGTTTTTCAATTTAAACATAAAACTAGCCCCGTGTGCTGCCGGGTTAGAATAGCACCTCCCCCTTTCTTCCCGTGGGTGTCGTAAGAGTCGACTCTGGGAAAGGGTTAGTGTATTGTGGACGATGGGCTAACAACCTGTCACTGCAATATCACGTTTAACGATCTATTTACCCTGAAATTGCTAAACGTGGCACTGGATTTTTGAATTCATGTGCTCTGCCTACCCCTCTTGGGAATACAGGCGTGAGAATATGTATGTGTGTATGTACATAAAACTACCGTGAGACTCTCTCGTAGTGAAATAAAAGGATCTACCCATGTTTTTTAAATCGAGTTTTGCTCGACATGTTTCGGGCCAATCCTTGACCACGAGCTACGCGCCACGGCAGCGGATAGTCGAAAATCAGTGCGCAATTATCCGCACGTTCCAATGTGACGACGTCTATTCTCGATGTAAAAAATGTGACTAGGTCCGTTTATTTCACTATGTTTTTCAATAACTTGTAAAAGTTGGGTTAAAACTGTGCAGGTTTTTTAAGGATATCCGAGTAAATTGACACGTCTGATTCATTGCAAATAGCCATCGCCGCGATATTATCTACAAAATTAATGTTGGCTCTGTAACGGATTCGTTTAAAACCGATTCTTTGCAACGGTTTTCTTTCTGATAGTTTTTTGTAACATTGCAAATCGATCGCAGCCCGTTATTTTAATACTTGATGATGTCAATGATTTTTCTAATATATTTTAAAGCTATGTTAATTAAAAAACTTAGGTAGGTATAGGTACAATTTAAAGTAATTGACAAAAACTGTATATTCTTGATGAATGTGAGTGAAGCGAGAGAAGTATGTCAGAATAGATGCGAATGGCGCTCTGTTGTCTCTGCCTACCCCGCAGGGAATAAGGCGTGACGGTTATGTATGTATGTATGTATGTATATTCTTATTTTTTTATTTATTTTCTGGATATTCGTAAGAGGCGACTAAGGAATCCATAGTACAGGCATCTGATGCACTGCAATCTGCCTACCCCATTTGGGACTACAAGTGGGAAGTATGTATGCATGTATAGATTAGAATCAGGCTATTTGCCGTGTGATGTCGAGATAAAACCTCTCCATTTCTTCCGTGGATGTCGTAAGAGGCGACTAAGGAAATAGGTGTAGGTATGTTTTAGGCGGAAAGCAACCTGTCACTATTCTACTTCTTCCATCTTTGCAAACCTAAAACTATGCTAGAAGTGGCTGCAAAGCGTGATAGAGTCATAATCATGGTTTTGTCTATGCCACGTTTCGTGTGCTCTGCCTTCCCCATTTGGGAACACAGCCGTGATTATACGTATGTGTGTAATCAGGCTATTACTTTTTTGGTCAGGCTACACGTATGTATGTACCATCGCGAACAGGGATTGTTGAGCCACTTACCTATGTTTGTAAGTTGGTCGTGTAATACTAGTCCAATAGCATCTGCTGACATCTAGTCTGTCACATCAGTCATTGATTACACGTCCAAATTGCGAACAGTGGCAAGTGGCTCAACAATCCCGGTTCGTGACTGTATGTATGTAACTTGTAGTAACAAAGCGTATGTCCAGAGGTATAGCATTTTGTAAAAGTAGCGATAGCCCGCGGCCTGCGGGCGTAGGGTCGCGGTATCGATTCCCGGCCGGTCGGCCGTGCCCTCGCGATCGGCTTCTTACCCGGGGGCCGTTTACACCGAAGCATAAACTAGTTTAATCACGCATTTGTTCCCAAAAGAGGTAGGCAGAGCAGACGAAACGTGACAGAAAAATCCATGATTATGACTTTTCACACCTCGCAGCACTTCTAGCTTAATTGAAAACAGATGGAAGAGGTAGTATAATAGTGACAGGTTGCTAGTCTAAAGCATACCTAAACCTATTTTCTTAGTCGCCTCTTACGAAATCCACGGGAGAAACAGAGAGGTGATATTCTAACACGACACCACACAGGCTATTTAACATACCATAACCTGTTTCTTTAGTCGCCTCTTACAACACACGGAAGAAATGGAGAAGTACACATACATACGTTATATTCTCACGCCTGTATTCCCAAGAAGGGTAGGCAGAGCACGTGAATTCAAAAATCCAGTGCCATGTTTAGCAATTTCAGGGTAACCAGATGGTTAAACGTGATATTGCAGTGACAGGTTGCTAGCCCATCGCCCACAATACACTAACCTTTTCCCAGAGTCGACTCTTACGACAGGCACTGAAAGAAAGGGGGACGTGCTATTCTAACCCGGCACCACACGGGAGAAATGGATAAGTGTTGCTCTAAAACCGAATGACATACGCTTTTATGTTATGTTTTGGAAGTTATTGGAAACCCGCATAATGCGAGTGGTGCAAGCGCGTGTTTTGAACAGATAAAACAATTTATTTTAAAAACAATACAGCCAACTAGGACAGTTATCAACAACAGCTATGAACTTTTAACCTTTTCTGGTAGCGGAAAAGGTTAAAAAAATATACTGTGTAAGTGCTTGTACTCACAAAAGTTATTTTCATTACAATATTGACTCTATCTTTTCACACATGCACATAAATACATACATACATATTCTCACGCCTGTATTCCCAAGAGGGGTAGGCAGAGCACATGAATCCAAAATCCAGTGCCACGTTTAGCAATTTCAGGGTTACCAGATGGTTCAAAGTGCACATAAATCACGCATGTATATTTTGTGTAGGCAGAGTCAGAAACAGGTATCTATTACTGAGCCGCTGTCCGTCCGTCCGCCCGCCTGTCCGTCTGTCACCAGGGTGTATCTCACGAACCATGCTAACTAGACAGTTGAAATTTCCACAGTCTATGGCTCAATTCACACCAGAAGAGCGGCGAAAGGCGGCGAAGCGCAGCGACCCGCTCCGTGGAGAATGCGCGAGGATTCCTGCGACTGCTCGAGAAGCCGCTGGAATGCGTAGGAAGTCGCTGGAATTTACATATTGACATAATGACATATTGACAGCGGCCGTCGCGACTAATCGAGCATCCTCGGGCATTCCCACGACAGCTCGCGCAGTCGCACGGCTTTGTTTATGGAATGCGCTAGAATTCCCGCGGATCCGCGGGCATCCGCGAGCATCGTTAGAGTTTCTCATGCGATAATAAGTCTTATTGTAATGAAAATAAAGTTGAAATTCTCATGACACTGAAACTGCGTTCCGCTACGCCGCCCTTCGCCGCTCTTCTGGTGCGAATTGAGCCTATGTATTTCTATTGCCACTACTCAATATTACAAAAAAAAGCCGTGGTAGCCCAGCTTGACCTGTGGCCTCTCAAGCAGAGGGTCGTCGGTTCAAACCCCGGGCTCGTACCTCTGAATTTTTCGGAATTTATGTGCGAAATCGAATTTGATATTTATCACGTGCTAGTGAAGGAAAACATCGTGAAATAACCTACACATAGTGACGAAGTAATTCCATGTTGTGTGTGAAGTTCCCAATCCGCACTGGGCCCGTGTGGGAACTATAGCCCTAGCCCTCTCATGCTTAGAGGAGGCCTGCTGTGGAAAGTATGCTGGATGATGATTGTAGCGCCCCAGCGCCACATGCGTCGAACAGCCGAACTTACAGTCAATACTTATAAATGATAGTGGTTAAGATTGTTTTTGTCTATTTTATTTGTAAGTGATAAAATATTTAAGGCTTGTTTAATTTTATAATTTGTCCTTATTTAGTACCTGAAACACAGGATTTTTTCCTAGCTCAGGTACCTATACGTAAATTATTCCCTTTTATCATTGTTTAGTCCATAAGTTGTTATAATTTGTAAACTTTTGTTTAATTAATAAAGATTATAAATACTTACCCATGTGGTGCCGAGTTAGAATAGTACCCGTGTGGTGCCGGGTTAGAATAGCACCTTCCCCTTTCTTCCCGTGGGTGTCGTAAGAGGCGACTCTGGGAAAGGATTAGTGTATTGTGGGCGATGGGCTAGCAACCTGTCACTGCAATATCACGTTTAACCATCTGATAACCCTGAAACTGCTAAACGTGGCACTGGATTGTTGAATTCATGTGCTCTGCCTACCCCTCTTGGGAATACAGGCGTGAGAATATGTATGTATGTATGTATACTTACCAAGTGTCAGGTTTACCACGACTGACCTTTCAACGGCTTCAGTAATTGTTGGTTTGGTGCAAAACCCGGTCATTACCTGTCGCGCACCCTTCAATTTTGCATATTAATTACTGCGGGTAATAATAGTACTTTATTGCCTCCATCATGTCAACGGCTCACTTGACACGAAGTTTGTTATTTCCGTCTATTGGTATAATTTGTAAAATAATTGAAATGTTTGGTTTGGTTACTTAGCAGAATATTAAAGGCTGCAAATGTAGTTTTATTTCTATCTACGCCTAAATAATCAGACGCAATTAGTAAATGATCTACTTAAGTTAAAAAAAACCTCGTGGTTGGTCGATACTTTAATTACATGATTCAGAGAAGAAAACAATTTGTTTCAAATAAAAATATAAATGTACTAGCTTAAGCCCGGGGTTTGAACCCACGACCCTCTGCTTGAGAGGCCACAGTTCAAACCGCTGGGCTATCACGGCTACTAAAGCGCGCGTTTGGGAGCACAAAAGTGAATCTTCACGTTAACTGAGACGAAATCTTACGATAAGTCAAAGATCACCATGGTTTGGTACATTTCGGTGTAACACTCACCCTGTATCGCATTCACAGCGGCCTGTTTTGATGAGCGGACTATCACACGCGATAACCGAACCCTTTGGCCGCTCGTTAATGCATTTTATTGCCCTCCTAGGAGCCTTGTTTTGTCTTATCTGTATTATTTACTAGATTGAGGTGTGATGTAATCTCGTGATTATGACACTGGGTTAGTGACTGGGTTTTGCATACAACAGTGTAAACAGAAAGTGTTGGACTCAATAATTGAGAACGCGAAGGATAAGGTCAAGTGCGAGTCGGATTCGCGCTTGAAGGGTCCGTACGAAAATTTGCAAAAAAATCGTGCTTTGTTTGCTTGCTTTAGTATGTTTTAGGTGGCAGGCTAGCAACTTATTACTATTATATTTTTTACATTAATGTTTTAACCTAGAATGCTACAAGTGGCTGCTAAGCGTGAAATATTCATGATTTTGTGTATGTAATGTTTCATGCGCTCTGTCTACCCCATTTGGGAATATGGGCTTTTTTAAATCTATACTAATATTATAAATCTGAAGAGTTTGTTTGTTTGAACGCGCTAATCTCAGGAACTACTGGTTCGAATTGAAAAATTATTTTTGTGTTGGATAGACCATTTATTGAGGAAGGCTTTAGGTTATAAGCTATAAAACATCATGCTGTGGCTAATAGGAGCGAAGAAACATTGGAAAATGTGGGAAAAATTGGGGAAAATTAGTCACTGTTCCACGCGGACGGAGTCGCGCGCACAGCTAGTACAGTAATATAGCTTTAAAATGACTATCAACCTACTCTTGAATCACTAGAGCCACTCCACTTTAACTCCAGTGTGTTAGCTCTAAAAGGGTGCTAATAGACTAACAAATAGCTACAGTCTAGTTCTTGATAGCCTTTATATAGTCTTGCTGCTATTCTTGATTCAAACTAAAGACAACGGTGTTCTTTCTCATTTCAAACTAGAATTAAAGCGAGAGGGAGCTAACTACTAGAATATTCCGGCAATAGAGGAAGTAGAAGGCAAAATACGCCCAAAATGCAAAAGTACATCCCTACATACAAACTCCTGTATTCACAAATGGGATAGGCAGAGCATACGACACGCTGCGTAGGTAAAACCTTCACGTTCTGCGGCCTCTTTCAGAACATTTTTTTAGATTTTTAGGTTTTTTTTAGGTTTTAAGTTGATAGATTCAATAGGGACAGGTAAGTAGCTAGCCTGTCGTCTAAAATATACCTTAACCCTTAACCTATTTCCTTATCCGCATCTTACGACATCCACGAAGGAAATGGAGGTGTATTCCTTAACCCGACACCACTTGGGGAAAGCAGGTACATACGTACATTCATACATACCGTCACGCCTCTTTCCCACAGGGGTAGGCAGAGACCACTTTGTTCCACTTGCTACGATCCTTACTCTTTTGCTACATTACAGGTGCATTGGTTTGCAAAATACGCTAAAACTCGTTACGTTATCTAGGTTAAATTGATATCCCACTGTTGGGCAAAGGTCTTCGCTATGTTTTCCATTCCTCCCTATCTAGAACGATCTGGGATCAGCCACTGAGAAAAACATCTAGATCATCCAGCTATCTCCTTTCTAGCCCTCCCTGTCACACATATCCATTGTCCTAACATTAATAATATTGCGATATTATAACGGTAACCGAATCAGAAATGAGAAGATTGCATGGAGAGCAGACGGCCGATGGGGTCGAAAAGTGCTTGAGTGGACACCACGGACCAGCAAGCACAGCGTAGGACGTCCACGTACAAGATGAACAGACGACTTAATAAAGGTTGCCGGAAAACGCTGGATGCAGGTCGCTTCCAACAGGTACTTATGGAAGTCAAGGGAGGCCTATGTTCAGCAGTGGACGTCTTATGGCTGAACTGTTGGTGATGATAGCGGTGTTTGCTATTGTTTTTCGCCAATTAAATTGAGCAAATATAACCTTGCCTGTTTTAAAGGTGGTATCGCTTAAACTACCTAATTTTAATTTTAGTCATCACATCTGAAGAGCCTTTTGTAACTCTTAAACTTGACGTCAATCAATCAGCCGATGATTGCGATCACCAAACTTTCGTGTTACGCATAGTCATGATCGGCTACGATTTGCGATCCAACGCCGTAATAAAGATAGATTAGCGTTACCCACCGACAACCGATGTGGGCATGTAAAAGTTGTACGGCCAGCAAAAAAGTTTCCGACGATATATCAATTACCTTTCCACAAAAAGGTCAGTTTTTTGTTGGCGGTCTGTAAGGGGAAATGAGAGTTAAAATAAAACAAAAGTTTGCGGGGAGAAGCGATCGTTACAGTGACTGACTGATAGACAACGTATTTTTTAGACGAGACGTAAAGACAAACCAATTGGAAAGGTCTTTGAGATTTTGACGCCTTTCTTTGGACGCCTGTGTTCTTAAAATCGTTGGCAGAGTTTACGAAATGTTAACTACAGAGCCAAAGCCATTGATTTTTACCCACTTCTAGCGTATTATTTAGGTATTAATTTGAGAAGTAAATAGCTTCATGTTACTAGCCTGTCGTTTAAAATATATCTTAACCTATTTCCTCGGTCACCTCTTACTACATCTACAAAAGAAATGGACATGCGTTATTCTAAACCTGATACTACTCGGAATAAGACGTAGTATCCAGTGCACCCCAAGTACACATCCCTAGACTGTACACGTCAAGCTCTAAACTAAAGGGTGATAATTATGATAGTGGTGACCAATTCCAAATTCTTAATATTATTAAGGAACCTTTTACTTGACTCACGTACTGTACTTAGCTTTTAAATAAGAACGCTTTAAATTAATTGGTTACAAGTTTATTTTCTTTTATAACGGTAGTTACTAGAAATAGTAATTAAAAAAAAATCACATAAATTTTATAAAATGCGGCATAAAAAACCTAACACAAAACGTACCAATAAAACTGGTGATTTGTTTTTTCAATTAATAAAAGCATGTTTATGTAAATGTGTGGTGTGTGGGGCTTAAAAACCTCTTCATTTCTTCCTTGAATTTTGTGAGAGGCAAATAAGGAAATGCATTTTTTAGGCGACAGGCTAGCAACGTGTTAATAATAGTACCTCTTTATGGAACTTAAAACATAAAACTCGGTTACAAGTGGCCACGTGTCGTAACGTGATAATAGTCATGTATTTGTCTATGTAACATTTCGTGAGTCTTCGATGTATATAGCTTATTTGTAGCATTCGACCATATATCATATTCCTTTAATGTTGTACCTTTTTTTTGCACTGGAACATACATACATGAAGCCTGTATTCCGGAATAGGGTAGGCAGAGCACTCGAATCACTACGCGGAAAAAAGCATGACTATTTAACATTCCGTGGCCCCTTTTTTTAGGTTTTAAGTTGGCAGGTATAATAATGTAAGGTCACTAACCTATCGCTTAAATACCTTAACATATATCCTTTGTCGCCTCTTACGATATCGACGGTAGAAATGGAGAGGTGTTATTCTAAGCTTGACACAGGAGAGGGATGAAAGGTCGAGTATTTAGTTTTAGTGTATACTAGATATTGTCCACGACATTATTACCATTGAAATGGCTAATTGTTGTCAGGGTATTAAATTCTCGCCGTCCTCCGTCCGCCGTCGTCACCGTGTGGCGTCAGATTTAGGGCACTTCTGCATTTCATCCGTGGATATCGTAAAACGCGACTAAGGAAACGGGTTTAGATATGCTATGGGCGGCAGCCTTGAAACCTGTCACCGTTATACCTTTCATCTAGCTCCCTAAAATTATGCTAAAAGTGGCTGCTGGTTACTATGTGACATTTCGTGTGCTCTGCCTACCCCATTAAGAAATACGGAACGGTGTGTTGTATGTCAGTATGGTTTTGAAGTTATTTAGTAGTCCCTGGAACCTAATTTGTGGGGATTTATTCGCCAACGTACAATTGCGGACGAAGATTGTTGAGCCACTTACCTATGTTTGTAACTTGGTCATGTAATACTAATCCAATAGCTGACATCTAGTCGGTCACATCGGTCATTGATTACACGTCTAAATTGCAAACAGTGGCAAGTGGCTCAACAATCCCGGTTCGTGACTGGCTCCTCTACTTGAAACCTTGCCACGTTAGGGTGTCAAGGGTAGTATTTAAAAATAATAAAGAACATAGCAAGATAATGTAACAGAATTGGATGGTATAAAATGTAAAAGCACTTTGCAAAATAATCTAGAAAGTTCTGGACACAAAGGATGACCTTAATCTAGTTTAGATGGCTAGGGTTGTCGTGGATGTTAGAAACTGGTTCATGTCGCTTATTTTATTACTTTCATATGTTATATTCGCATTCAAAATTCATTCGTAGATTTAAACTAGCGCTCTTATGAGTCATTATCGGTACATCAAACAATATTGTCATTTAGTGATAGTGCTTATTAACGTTATAAAATTTATATCGATGCTATAATGACTTTAAAAAATTTAATACGAATCTTAAAACAGATGATGATTGAAACAACAAATCGAATCATTTCAAAGGTAAGTGTGTCTGGCGATGCAAGCCTGTGATGCTGATACGCAAATATCAGTGAAATACAATTTTACCGCAATTTTAGCCGTTCTTTGTCCGTTGTACAAATGTTACTTTGGAATATTTTTCAAAATTATTACATGGATGCCAATAAAGTTAGGACCCTTTTTGTTCAGAAAAACGGGAACACGTGTAACACAGCAAAATATCAACGTGGAATCGTTACCATACATCCAGCTGATATATTCATTACATCACCCACCATTAACACACTTTATTTGACGGCCTTACCCTGACATATTTATATTAATCCATTCTTTATCTTACCCCGCTTATATGCGCGTTCTCATAAAAACAAGGTAATATATTACTGGACCCCTTTTTCTGCTGTCCCTACAATTTTCCGTTTGATGTAATCTGTACTGGGAGAACTCCTGATTTATTCTGTTACAGCTTAAAGTGTACTCTCGACTTGACAGTTGGGATTTATGACTCCATTTTTTTTAGCTCCGAGGGTGGTATATTGTCGTTATCAGCAGCCATCTTGCTGCCGCAACTTGAGTGGCTTTGTAGAGTTGTGTTTGGTATTCATTGAGGAAAATAATTGATTGGATTGTGCGTATTATCCTGCTAGGATTTGTAGGTGGGACCACGAGCAAGATCCAACTGGACCATTACCATCATCTTTCATAGGCTAATCTTATGCGATCTGGTGCGAAAGTCAAGAAAACTGCAGCCAAACGCCTGCTTCCAAATGGGGTAGGCAACGTAACATATACAAAACTATTTGTTTCAATTTTAAATCTAGATTATTGATTGTTTTCTGTGTGGTGTCGGGATAGCATAAGACTACTTCATTTCTTCCGTGGAAGTCGTAAGAGGCGTCTAAGGAAATAGGTTTAGCTAAGCTTTAGGCGACAGGCTAGCAACCAGTGACTATTGTATCTCCTCCATCTGTCGTCAAACCCAAAATTATGCTAGAAGTGGCTACGAACCGTGAAATAGTCATGGTTTTCAATATGTAACGTTTGGTAGGCTCTGCCTGTCCCATTTGAGAATAAATGCATGATTTATGTGTGTGTGAGATTTTTCAAACTGGATTTCCGATATGTTAGTGATTATTGTAACAAGCGGCCAAATTCAAAAAGATCCGTCATCCTAAAACAACTTTTTTATTCAAACAGACTTCTCGGAACCTCAAAGAAAACCCTAAGCCAACAGAAGCATAATTACGGAGAAATTCCATCACAAAAAATATCCTTTTACCGATAAATTACAGTTATAACGACGCGAATCCGTTCCGAAGGAGATTCAAATTATACCTTTGTTTGTCACCGTCAAAAGAAAACCTGAGGATAGCTTTAAAAATCCATTTCCGAGTTACCCTGAGGCTGGGCGGGCGCTTTTTATACATATTCGCCGTCTTACGGGACGAGGCCCGGACTCAGGGTGACACATTGTTCTAATAAAATGCTAAACAAGTGACGGCATCGGCCATTTTTTAGTTTTCATACTATATAGCTTATAATGGAGAACTAGCTTTTGCCCGCGGCTTCGCTCGCGTTAAATTCGGGGTAAAAGACATATTCCAGAATACTCCTTACACACTTCCACCCCTCAATTTAGGGAAGTGGGAGATTATGAAGAGACAAAAGTAGCCTATGTCACTCTCCATCGCTTAAACTATCTCCACCTAAAACTCATGTCAATTCGTCGCTCCGTTTAGCCATTAAAGACGGAAAAACAAACAAATACACTTTCATAATTGTAGAGGTAAAAATAATATCAGCATGGATACGCTCACAAAGTTATGCCGTAAAAGGAGACAATGTCACTTGATCATTATAGCCAATGACAACCCTGAGACCTAACATACATACATACATACGGCCTGTAGTCCCAAATGGGGTAGGCAGAGCACACGAAACACTACATAGACAAAACTGATCATTTCACGCCTCGCGGCCACCCCTAACATATTGTTTAGGGTTTTGTCAGAGATATAATAGTGACAGATTGCTAGCCTGTCGCCTAAAATATACCTTTACTTCCTTAGGGTCAATTCCCACCAAAAGAGCAGCGCAGCGCGGCGTAGCGCAGCGACCCGCTCCGTGGAATGAGAATTTCAACTTTATTTTCATTACAATAAGACTTACTATCGCATGAGAAACTCTAACGATGCGGGCGCATGCCCGCGTATCCATGGTAATAACAACGCATTCCATAAACGAAGCCGCGCGACTGCGCGAGCCTTCGCTGGAATGCCCGAGGATGCTCGAGCAGTCGCGACGGCCGCTGTCAATACATATGACAATATGTCAATAATTATGTAAATTCCAGCGACTTCCTACGCATTCCAGCGGCTTCTCGAACAGTCGCAGGAATCGTCGCGCATTCTCCACGGAGCGGGTCGCTGCGCTACGCCGCGCTGCGCTGCTCTTTTGGTGGGAATTGACCCTTAGTCGCCTCTTACGACATCCGCGCAAGAAATTGAGAAGTGTTATTCTAACCCTGCTGAGTGGGGAAGCTTGCTAAGCGAGGACCTTTTGGCACATTCATATTACACTTTTTGACGTGACAACGTCTTATAATTCGATGGAGCCGGGTGCACGAATGAAAAAACATGACGTATGCGGCGTTAACTCCATCTGAGGCGTCCCATTAAACCAATTACGTTGCAGAAAGTTTATCAGAAATTCAACTCCAATTCTCCACTTTCGATAGCTCAGTTGGTAGAGCGGTGGACTGTAGAGGAATAGGTCACTGGTTCAAATCCGGTTCGAAAGAGTTCTTTTTGTATTTTTTTTTAATGCATGTTTTAAAATATGTTAATTTTATTATAATATTGAATGAATATACTGCAGTAATTCATTCAAAATTAAATTAAATTAAATTAAAAAATTTCTTTTGAAAAATGGAACCATTCCATCAGTATTTTCTTATGACGTTGTCACGTTCAACCATCGTCCGTAAGCCGATTTTACAGACAACCGATTTTTTTAAGCTTAATGTCACTGTAACTTGAATTGTAAACGTCTTTGTGTCAATAAACGTTTCTTCTTCTTCCAATCCCGGCAGCCGTCACCGCCTTCCTTGTAAGTACAGACAATGTATGTTGGTGCTCCTTGCTGCCAAAAGAGCCCAGTCGTGTGTCGCGCATAAAACTCAATAGCGTAGGGGGTGTGACCGTTTTGCTCAGTATTTCCTCGGTCCGCACTCTACAGGGAAAGGGAAGCACCCAGATGTCGCAACGACAAATTATTTACTACCCTCCTTTTGTCGGGCCTCACATATTTGTTATTGCGATTCACCTGCTAGCTGAAGGCGTCCAAAAGGGGTTTGGAAATGACCTATTTTGCTGTTTGATTAACTGGATGGCTTGGACGTCAGCGTTTTATTCGAATATTAGGCGATTATCTATACTAATATTATAAAGCTGAAGAGTTTGTTTATTTGGTTGTTTGTTTGTTTGTTTGTTTGAATGCGCTAATCTCAGGAACTACTGTTCCAAATTGAAAAATTCTTTTTGTGTTGTAAAGACCATTTATCGCGGAAGGCTTTAGGTTATTTAACATCACGCTGTGACCAATGGGAGCAAAGAAACACTGCAAAATGTGGGGAAAACGGGAAAAATTACCCAAAGTCAATATTCCACGCGAACGGAGTCGCGCGCGCAGCTATACTGAATAAGATCGGACGTTATAATGGCGAGGATAGAGTTAGTTTTGCCTTACACTGAGTCCCGTGTGGGTTTACGTCCTTTGTACAAATTACATACATAGATTATTCTCGATTTCTTGCCATGCAGAGCCGTATAAAAGTAGACATAACACAGGGCGTATTTGATCTAAAAAGCGATAAAACATTTCTCTCCCACAAGGTCAATGATGCAAATTTGCAGTAAATTTGGTTTTGCTGCTGTCATAAAATGAATTAAATTACAAACTATCACCTCAAAGGTCTCTACGGAACCTTTGATAAACGTTGACTAATTAGGAGATATTCTTATTAGAGGTCACTCAGTGTGTCCTTCCGACACTGGTGACGGCCTTTGAGCAACTGCCAAAATATTTACAGTAAATTTCCAGCCATCCTGTATAGTACATCACATACATACACATACACATTCTCACGCCTATATTCCCAAGAGGGGTAGGCAGAGCACATGAATTCAAAAATCCAGTGCCACGTTTAACAATTTCAGGGTAACCAGATACTATTCAGATACTATTTAGTACATCACTAGTCAGTAATCATACATACATACATATTCTCACGCCTGTATTCCCAAAAGGGGTAGGCAGAGCTCATGAATGCAAAAATCCAGTGCCACGTTTAGCAATTTCAGGGTAACTAGATAGTTAAACGTGAGATTTTAGTGACAGGTTGCTAGCCCATCGCCCACAATACACTAACCCTTTCCCCGAGTCGCCTCTTGCGACACCCACGGGAAGAAAGGAGGAGGTGCTATTCTAACCCGGCACCACACGGGGAACTAGTCAGTAATCATTAAAATAATAATACTTTGCGCCAGAAGCTATTTTTACTGCGTGCACCAACTTTTTTTCCACCAACTGTGGTTTACTGTCGTCCATCTCAGATCAGAAATCTAATGTCAATCGGAGCAACCGTTGAAGAGTTCCTCCAGCGGAGACGGTCCTAACTGAACCAGTGGAATCTCACTATCAAATTGAACGTTTTATCAACTAGACTGCATAAGTATAGAAAATTGTAAATAATTAATTAGGCGCCCTAATGGGATAGCCCAGCGGTTAGAGAACCTGACTGTGAAGCTAAAGGTCCCGGGTTCGATCCTCGGTCGGGGCAGATGTTTGTATGATGAATACGAATGTTTGCTTTCGAGTCTTGGATGTTTATCTATATATAAGTAAGTGTATCCATTGTCTAGTACCCATAACACAGGCATTAAATTGCCTACTTTGGGACTAGGTGATTGGTGTAAGAATTGTCCAGTGATTTATTATTATTAATTAAAATCTAGTAACAAACTGTGGTGTTATTTTCCAAAGTAACGAACTAAATTCGTCAACGAGCACGGTGTCCAGTTGTCCAATTTTTCATAAAATCCTTACTAATATTATAAGTCAGAAAGTGAGTTTGTTTGTTTGTTTGTTTGTTCCGCTTTCACGCCGTAACTACTAAACCGATTGCTTTGAAATTTTGCAGACATAAAGATAGAAGTCCGGATTAAATAATAGGGTACTTTTTATCCCGGAAAAAAATGATGTTCCGAGGGAAAACAAAAATATAGTGTTCTTGATAGATCGATATCAATCGATGATAGATCGGTATCGATCGATAGATGATAGATCAATGGCGCTGTGTGTCGTTTGAAACGAGAAGTTTTCTTATAGTTGTTCTTTATACCGCAATATAACCGAGTTCCACGCGGGCGAAGCCGCGGGCGGAAAGCTAGTATGACATAAAAATAGAGTTCAGGTTGACTACGTTAAAGCTTAACACCATAGCATTTCGAGGGCTCTCTGACTCAACCTCGTATATCGAAATTCTTAACTTTTCAGGAGCGTGTAAAAACCATTTTTTGAATATTTTTTCTACTGGCCGGAATCAGTGCTTTCCAAAATTAGATAATACTAGATCGCTGACGATATATTTACTAAGTTTATTTTAAAGCAAACGCAGCGTTAAGGTATAATGAGCAAATTAATGCACATACGAGTTTGAGTCAGATAATAAAGTGACTTTTAAAATGCATACGCGTTTGTGTCAACATAAAATTTGCTACATTGAACATTAAACTACCGTGAGACTCACTCATGTTGAATAATTTACGGATAACTCACGTTTTTAAATCGAGTTTAGCTCGACATGTTTTTATGTTTCATAAAATTTGCTGTTAAATTAGAAGTTAACACTTCCCTACTTCCAGCCCTAATCTTACCTTATTTATGTTTAATGAAAGTAAACTTAAACTATTAATAATATATTTTATTTAAGACAGTTCGTAAGTTTCACCCGCACAAAACACACAATACAAATCATACAGGTCATTATACGGAGTCGCCCCTCCGTCGTCAAAATATACTTTCGTATTCGCGTACCTAATAGGTGCAAAATGTCTAGTGTATTCAAAACGATGATGAATTCGATATGGATTTCGTTTGTGAATTAACGCAGAACTGTATGGAAACGTGCCGATCTCGCCAGTTGTGCAAACGTTCCCCTGGTGGCACTGTGTCAGTTTTCATACAATTTTGCGATAACTCACAAACGAAATCGTTATCGATTGCATGATTGTTTTGAACACACTAGACGTACTTATTTAAGAGCATTATTCGGATTATTCCTTCTTTTTCGATGTTAAATCCAATAGCCCCGTGTGGTGCCGGGTTAGAATAGCACCTCCCCCTTTCTTCCCGTGGGTGTCGTAAGAGTCGACTCTGGGAAAGAGTTAGTGTATTGTGGGCGATGGGCTAGCAACCTGTCACTACAATATCACGTTGAACCATCTGGTAACCCTGAAATTGCTAAACGTGGCACTGGATTATCGGATTCATGTGCTCTGCCTACCCCTCTTGGAAATACAGGCGTGAGAATATGTATGTATGTAATCCAATAGCCCACGGAAGCGATTTCATCAAATTACATAGTCATCAAAGTAGTAAATCAAATCAGTGTGGGCAACTTTAACGAAAACATTTACGACTTAATAATAATATGGTTAATGAATGATGAATGATTTAATAGAAGAAGTAGTTAAAATAAATTCATTTTAAAAATACCGTATGGTGTATCGACAAATTTGCCGTACAAATGTGACGTGCAGACTTAATTAAACCGATATACGAGGTTGCGTTACAAATTTTATGAATGGATCTAGATACGAGTTTGAGTTTTCTTTTATAATTCAAGAAATAGACGTTTCATGGTTGTAAGTGATTGTGATAACATGCATAATGATATTATACACGGTTTACAACAATAATCTCAATTTCGTCAAAATCTCATATACGAGGTTGAGTCAGAGAGCCCTCGATTTGTCCCGTCAAACGACTAAAGGCATTTCTCATATTCATTTTCTCGTTCAATCTACAGGAACATGAGAAACACCAAACATTGACCGCAAAAACATCACAAACTACAAACAACGCTTTGCCACACCACGGCCAGCATACCGCTATTTGGTTGCCATTAATCCGTGGAACAAACAGCAGAACCAAATCGCTCAACAATGCCGCTAAATCAATCACTAATGTGGCCGATGTTTTCGGGAATTTTGGGCAGTAGTAGTAGGTATTACCCGTGTGGTTTCCGGTTTGGAATACACCTCTCTAGTTCTTCCGTGGATGGCGTTAGAGGCGGATAAGGATTAATAATATAGTATGGTGTCAGGCTTAGAATAACACCCCTCCATTTTTTCCGTAGATGTCGTAAGAGGTGAATAGGAAATTATGTTAAGATATATTTTAGGCGACAGGCTAGCAACTTAGTCTTATCACTGTTATACTGCCAACTCATAATCTAGAAAAAATGCTAGAAGTAGTCACGAAACGTGAAATACTTAGACATGGTTTTATCTATGTAGCGTTTCGTGCACTCTGCCTTCCCCTCAGGGAATACAGGAGTGACGTATATATGTATGTATGTGTGCTTAAGGCGATAGGGTAGCATCCTGTCACCATAGTGCCTACATTTTAACTAAAACCTTGAGGATATACTAGAAGTGTACGCGAAACGTGAAATGTTAATTCTTTGACTATAGCGCTTTTGCTCTGCCTACCCCATTTGAGTATACAGTAAGGATGTGTAAGTGCCCATACATTTTCAAAATCATGTTTGGTTCATGTAAACTTGACGTTTACATAAATCCAGTCTTCATCTCTATTCTTTTTGGCTGCAGAGTATTTATCAACACAAAGAATTCAATACATCAAGCAACATTGAAATGGAAACGCAACACCTTTCAGCTTATGGCCTGCACTGAAAAAGCGCTACAATCACAGTAAAACAGCGACACAGCAAAGTAATTGAATGCGTAAGCTTTACGACACTCGTTCAAGCTAGGGATGGGATTAAATAGTGAGGTTTGTCGATATTATCGATAGAGGAATTTCTCATTTGAAAACAACGTCATGCCTCTAGTCTTTACGACAGCTGGTGTATGCAGACTTGTTTTTTCACCAGTTTTTGCAACAGTCTTGAAATACCTCTTTTGTTTCATGCACTTGTGATATATCAGTAAACATAGGTGACATTTTAAAAAATTTGAATGCCTCCTTTTTTTCCTAAGTTTTCCTTGAACTATTTTGTTCTAAAACCCTTTAAAACTCAGCCACAACTACCCTAAAACATCGAAGTGACTTTTTTATTCAAATGTTCCTGGCCACCATAACTTTTTAAACTTGATTTAAATTTCGAACCGAAATGTCACTGAGCACAGCACTGGCGGACAGCGCGGTGTCCAGCCATTTATCTCGGCGTGTAAAAATCTGAAATGGCCCAGCGACGTTCGCAAATTACAAACGCCCCCCGGGCTTTGCCGTAACAGCGGTTCTGTTTAGTGGCGAGTCTGTTGTAAGCTGTGATCAATCTGAACCAGTATGTATTGGTTTGTAGCTGGCTAGTTGAATTGATCAGGAAATGCAGATGCGTTTTTGTTTTTGATTATTATTTTTATGAAAGCTGGCATGAATTAATTGAGTGAATAAAATAGGTTGGTTTTATGTTAAATTGGTGATTATGATAATTTATTTTGTATAAACCCGTGTAAAGACCCGTGTGGTATCGCGTTTAGAATAACACCTCTCCATTTCTTCCGTGGATATCGTAAGCGGCGACTAAGGACATAGGTTAAAGTATACTTTAGGCGACAGGCTTGCAACCTATCACTATTTAATTGTACCTCCCACCTCAAAACCAAAAAAATGTTATGCTAGAAGTGGCCACAAAACGTGAAATAGTCATCGTTTTGTCTATGTAGCGTTTTGTGTGCTCTGCCTATCCCTTTTGGGAATACAGGCGTGATTGTATGTATGCATGTATAAATGCAGCTTTTGAATAATTTAATATTATTGAATTAGGCAATACTTTACTCAGTTCCATATTAATGAACTACGGTCAGAAAACTTCGTTCAACGAACGTCTTCTTTACATTTCACTAGTAGACTGTCCGCCGACACAGTTAACAGATGTCATTTTTATCCGAAATGGCGTAGAAAAGAACACCCGAAATATTATTAACGAAATTAAGTTTGCATAAAAGCTCCTAAAATGTTACTTATAATCATACATACATACATACATATTGTCACGCCTGTATTCCCAAGCGGGGTAGGCAGAGCACACAAAACGCTACATAGACAAAACGATGACTATTTCACGTTTTGTAGCCACATCTAGCATAATATTTTTTAGGCTTTGAGGTGGCAGGTACAATAGTGACAGCTTGCTAGCCTGCCGCCTAACATATATCTTAAGCTATGTCCTTAGTCGCCTCTTACGACATCCACGGAAGAAATGGAGAGGTATTATGCTAAACCCGACACCACACGGATATTTCGGACTTATTTCATAATATTCCAAAATAATATTTTAATTAGAATCTCAATCATTGCCAATGAGAACCGAGCGTAGTTAAAAAATAGATGCCCTGTAGACTGCCGTTAGTTATCAAACTCACAAAATGAAATCCAAAATTGCGCGTAAATAAATTCGCAGGCAAAACCTTCTGCTTATCATTCAAAACGTTCAAATCTGCACTTCAGACAACCCTGTATATGACCGCTTAAGCTCAAAGTTATTCATCTCGACTAATGTCCTTTACATCAAAACTTAACCAGACGTCTCATCATTACGACATTAAACCTAGACATTGCTATGATAAAGCCATAAATCTTGGTTATTACTATCTCTACATCACTACAACAAAGACTTAACCAACATTCCTACAACAAACCAAAATGAATCTTCTACTTGAGAGCGTAAAGTTTATATTTCAAAGGTAACTGGATGAGTTTTAGGATCTTCTGGTGCTGTGTTTAAGCAAGCACATCTGGAAATGTTCTACTAATTGATGATCAAATGATATTAATCGGTTTGAACTGGTCACTTGTTCTATTGATTAGTAAAGGTCAGGTGTTGTGTCTTGAGTAATTGAATTAAGCCGTGCTATGGTAAACATGAGATAGTAGGTGTAATGGATTAATTACGAGAATCAGTGGCATTAATTTAATTCGATCAAAGATTGGTTAAATCAAATGGGAATAAAATTTTGTACAAAAACTAAGTCTTTCGATTTACATCTTACATGCTTCTTCGTTTGGAAAGTTGGTTTACTTACAAGTGAAGAGTGTTTTATTCCAATACTAATTCTTGTCCTCTTTTATCCAATTCATCTACAGTAACTTTAAAGTTATAAAATGAAACTATCTAAAATTACAAAAATCTAAAACAAAAACTTATATTGTGATTTGTATAAAACGTTGTTTTTTTTATTTAACGAAGATTTAATGTTAATTTGTTCGTACTCACCCCTTTTAACAGCACAGTTAATAATAAGTCAGGGAATTTCGTATTCTAAATATCTACTTAATAACACCACGCCTGTATTCGTAAATTGAGGTACGCAGATCATACGAAACGGTGTATCACCAAAACCATGATTATTTCACGTTCCGTTTCCACTTTTTCAATAATCACAGGTTGCCAATCCTGTCGCCTTACTAGCACTAACACACCTTAAATTATTACCACATACTTGTTCATACTTAAACTATTTGTACCTACTTACAAGTACTTAATGCGAAATATCGTTCTACTACCCATGTTATTATTGGTTGTCATTTTTTTTTTAAGGAACGTCCTTTGAATAAAATGAAAAAAAAAAACATTATACCAAGCGGCCAGTATCAAAAAATTAAACATGGAACGCTCCAACCGAACGGCTCGAGTGAATTCCTTTTTTTCCAGCCAGGACTTTTGATGATGAAACTTCCCAAATAATACAACTACCGTTTCTAATCCTAGCGGGATAGTGGATTTGCATCCAATGAATATTTGTTGAAAACATTTTGCCAGAAAACGTTGCGGCAGCGGACGAAAATTCTGTCAGCTGAAACCAGCCAGCTTTTGTAAGCTGCACAAAATTCTCAACCCTCAGCGTCCTGTTTTTCGGCTTAGGCAAGTGTACCTCCTTATTTTTGCTGGTAGAAATATTTAGTTTTGTTGTTAAAGCGCATTTCAGTTTGTGCTCGCTTTTCAATACCATATCTGGCGGTAAACATTCGGGAAATGTGCAGTTTGTATATTGATGCTATCTGTTACGGGATTGGCGGAATTTTGCGGGAAGTGAAATTTTTAAGGAAGTTTTCGAAAAAGTGAAGCGGAGACTTTTTCTCTAGTAATTTTATGAAAGAGATTAGCTCCATTGAGTGAATGAATCAATATGATAGAAATAATGAATTAAGCATTTTTGATTTTGATTTTGATAAAAATAGATACCTACACTCTCTCATCTTTATATTATCAAGATTAGCTCGACATCTTTCGACATGTTGCGCGTCCAACCGCGGCCGTTGTGACGCGTCGCTCCCGATGATGAATCTCGAATCGGCCCAAAAGTATTTAGTGTATCCGTTATCTATATATATAAAACTCAAAGGTGACTGACTGACATAGTGATCTATCAACGCACAGCCCAAACTACTGGACAGATCGGGCTGAAATTTGGCATGCAGGTGGATGTTATAACGTAGGCATCCGCTAAGAAAGGAATTCCCGAAATTACCACGGGAACGGGAATTAGCGGGAAAATCCCGTTGTATGAAAAATCTAAACCGCTTAAGTTAGACGCTTGAAATTTGGCATGCAGATACCTTAGTAAACTTGAAGCTTAGCTGCAACAGGATATTGCGAAATTCCCACGGGAACTGGAGTTAGCGGGAAAATCCCTTTGTATGAAAAATCTAAACTGCTTAAGTTAGGCGCTTGAAATTTGGCATGCAGGTAACATGGAAATAGTCGAAGGGATGGAGAGTGAGTGACATAGGCTTCTTTTTGTCTTTTTATAATCCATCACTTCTCTAAAATGAGGGGTGTAAAGTATTTATGGAGCATTCCGCAATTTATCAATGTTTTCTATGTAGCATATGCCTTGAATCTTTTTATCCTATTCCCAAATCGAAATACATAATAATTCTTGAGATCTCTTCCGTGTCATTCCGAACTTAATGCGAGCGAAGCCGCGGGAAAAAGCTAGTATTTACTAATACTGATACCATTTACTGATACTTTTCAGACCAGATTTCTAATTTTATGATAGCATGACGTTGTCTTTACCGTAGATGAGTACATCTACTCACTATTTCCGTGTGGTGCCGGGTTAGAATAGCACCTCCCCCTTTCTTCCCGTGGGTGTCGTAAGAGTCGACTCTGGGAAAGGGTTAGTGTATAGTAGGCGATGGGCTAGCAACCTGTCACTGCAATATCACGTTTAACCACTGGATTTTTAAATAAAACATGTGCTCTGCCTAGCCCTCTTGGGAATAGAGGCGTGAGGATATGTATGTATGTATGTATGTACCTACTCATATTTAATTACGTATCACATCGAATTTTCTTCGTAACAACTTCCAGCACATTTAGAATTAACCCGTTCCCTGCGTCTGGTCGTAAAACGCACGCGGCCGACCACGCAGTTCACAACTCAAGAGCCTGAGTAGAAAAGGGGTTAAGTCGGAAATAAATGAACTGCTGTTTCCTACTTTAGGGGAAAGGGATTAAGTCGAAATTAGGACTTCAACTGTTGATAACTTAACCTTTGTCAATAGGATACTGGAACTTTGTACGATCGTAACGTGGCAGCCAAACTTCTAGCCAATCGGAGGGCTTTACACGTAAATATATTTGCAGTGAATTTGGCATTAACAAATCCTACTTTACTCATTTTTGGCAAACTAAGAGCCTCAAGTGTAAGTACTGCCTCATTTGGCATTGTTATCAAACTGCGATGTAGTTGATTCGAATTTATAGATAAATAGATTCCGGTTGATCATAAACAGACACCACACACCTCAACTTTTTTCTTGGTAAATGCTGTTTTTGCAAATTTTAGAACTTATATACAGTTTCGTGTATGTATCTGCTCACTACACAATCGGTAATGTCATTTTATTCAATAATTTATAAAATGACTTATGAGCTCAATCACAATTTTGTCGCGGTTTGTTTTATAATTTTTCTTTGTTGTTAAACAGAAAATATCACTAAGTTTGTTGTATTTTTATCAGTGACAAATTTCTCCTTTTTGAACTAACAGATCGATTCAGACATTATTTTCTAACTGAATGTCCCTTTTAATTTTATTAGCTTTGTAGTTTAGTGCCTTTTGTTATGAATAAAAATAAATTTCTGGTCACACTATCTTGTTTTTGTTGGGGATTTGTCCTTTTGGATGATATACTTTAGGTGACAGGTTAGAAACCTGCCACAATGATACTAATTTCATCTGCGTTTAAATCTAAAATTATGCTAAAAGTAGCTGAAAATTCGATTAGTCATGGTTTTGACAATGTGCCGTTTCGTGTGGCTTACATACTTCATTTGAAAATAAAGCCCATAGGAGAAGGTTAATAATGGCCACCGCCAGCAGCTAGTTTAAAATTACAAATGTTCTAGAATTTTTCTACATTCTTTAAGACTCTTTGAAAAACACGCAGTAGTATAAAACGAATAAAAAGTTCAAAATGCTACTAATGTGTTTTAAAACCACACGAACCATTAAAAAACGGTTCAATCATACGTTATCAGTAATAATGAAACTCTACAAACGCTCGTAAATTGCGCGTTATGAGTGGTATGCTAGAAGCGTGTGCAGTAAACTTACAATAACAGTATCACAAAATAATGCGTAACGGA
The DNA here is from genome assembly GCA_005406045.1 of Adoxophyes honmai. Lineage (NCBI taxonomy): Eukaryota > Metazoa > Arthropoda > Insecta > Lepidoptera > Tortricidae > Adoxophyes > Adoxophyes honmai. The sequence goes on along the minus strand of BHDV01065263.1, from coordinate 16,165 downwards.
ATGAATTTTCACAAATACACACATAACAATGACGCCTTCACTCTCAAAAGTAAAGGGGTAAGCGAAATAATATGTAGTTCACGCTTCGGAGTGACAATTATACATCAACAACGGTTAGTAGCTTGATTCGTATTATTTTAAGTGAGTTGTGAAAAAAATAACCTAGAAATCTCAAAAGGGGTAGCCAAAGCACGACCACTTCACTTCTGTTTTATCGTCTAAACTGGACATAACACTGGGGTTATCCCTTATTGTGGTTATGGGGTTAGCAAAATTCATTATAATTTATGTGAATATGTAAACTTTGTCAATAGATCTCACCTTTACCTGCTTGTATTTGGGTGCCTAGAATTAATAATAGTAACATCGCAGCTTAGTAGCAAGAGCTCCCTTAAGCGATGTATTCTTACTTTTTTAGTGGTTTGTGCCGTGTGGTGTCATGCTTAGAATAATACCTCTCCATTTTTTCCATGTCGTAAGTGGCGACTAAGGATAAATATATTTAGGTGTGCGTTAGGCGACAGACTAAGTATCCTACATACATACAAATTCTCACGCCTGTATTCCCAAGAGGGGAAGTCAGAACACATGAATCCAAAAATCCAGTGCCACGTTTAGCAGTTTCAGGGTAACCAGGTAGTTAAACGTGATATTGCAGTGACAGGTTGCTAGCCCATCGCCCACAATACACTAACCCTTTCCCGGAGTCGACTCTTACGACACCAACGGGAAGAAAGGAGGAGGTGCTATTTTCACCCGGCACCACACGGGAAAGTTCGGGAAGTATCCTGTCACTAAATATTGTATCTATCAACTTAAAACCTAAAAATATGCTAGAAAAGGCTGTGGAACGTAAAATAGTCATGATTTTGAATGTGTAGCGTTTCGTATGCTCTGCCTACCCCATTTGGGAACACAGGCGTAACATAATGCATGAATGGATGTTTTTTTTACATACGTATGTACTGGCGAGATTTAGCGAAAAACAGAGACGAGTGGCAAGAAAAAGGGTAGGCTTTTGCCCAGCAGTGGGATACTTTGTTGGTTAAAAAAAGTGTACTGTATACGCACTGTCAAAACACTACCGACTGCGCCAGGTACGCGTGACGCCTCAGTGTATTACCATGCTAATTGTGGCCGCTGTTCGCAGACGTCTCACCTGCAATGCAGGCTCAGATGACAAGGTCGCTACTCGGTGTCTGGAGGTACGAGGATAAAATAAATAATTGTAATAATTATAAATAAATAGAAAAGTAATTAAAACCGCTTGTTACGTTTCTATTAAATGTGAGTTTTTGAAGTAAGTTACTTTCCCGATTAAACTTTTCACTACTTTTCGAGTCGATTATTTGGGATATCTCTATATAGAACAGGGTAAAAATGGTTGCCTGTAAAGTCGGTTTTACGGGCGAAGATTTTACGTGACAACGTCTTTTTCTCGGTAGAATATTTATTGATTTAAGACGTTGTCACGTCAACTCCCAATCGTGACAGCTGTCCATGTCTGCGTTTGACGTCTCACATGATACCATAGAGGCTTCGCACTATCGAAGCGCCACCTCCTTAACACTGCGGGCCTCTCTCTCGTTCGGTGACGTCATCGTAACGTTACCGAGCGTTACACTTTTTCATAAGTGACTCCCAGCTCAACCTAATTTAAGACGTTGTCACGTCAAAAAGGTGTCCCACCACCACAATACATTTTGTCTTCGACGTTTGGTTTGGCCGAGCGTAAAGTTAATATTTTTGTTGTGTTGACTTACTTTAGATTTGTCGTTAAATCAGTCATTTGTCATAGACCAACAACCTGCTGCGCGACCGTCCTTGATAAATGAATGACAGGGGCATTCCAACCCCGAAATAAAATTCCCCAAACATCACACCATTTAATTCGTACAACAGTAGGTACACGCATCAGCAAGCGCAATGCCACCGGGGTACAAGCGAACATGCTGCCAGTATTTTAGTTCCTCGTTTATAGGGTTCCGTAGTCAAAGGGTAAAAACGAGTCCCTATTTTGACTTCGCTGTCTGTCTGTATGTCCGTCGTCTGCCTGTTTGTCTGTAAGTTAGTCGCCAAGCTCATGAACTGTGAAAGTAGAACAGTTGAAAATTAAAGAGATGACGTATTTGTTGCTGTTATATTTTGACGGCCGGATAGCCCAGCGGTTAGAGAACCTGACTGTGAAGCTTAAGGTCCCGGGTTCGATCCCCGGTCGGGGCAGATGTTTGTATGATGAATACGAATGTTTGCTTTCGAGTCTTGGATGTTTATCTATATATATAAATATAAGTAAGTTTATCCGTTGTTTAGTACCCATAACACAGGCATTAATTTGCCTACTTTGGGACTAGGTGATTGGTGTAAATATTGTCCAGTGATATTTATTTATATTTATTTATTTTATTTATATGAATAAGACAAGATCCAATCTCAATTTTAGCCTACTGACTCCCACTGGTGGACAAACGCATCTCCCTTAACTCCACAACCTACTCTTACCAAAAATAAATAGATTTTAGCTTTTTGGTGACTATTATTACGACAATATAATTCCAAATACATGTAGATACCAACGGACCTATCGTTGGAGAGTTTCCTCTTGCAGAGACAGTCCTGACCGGGCCACCAGAATTCTAGTACTTTAATTGCTATCCAACATACTTGTAAATACGCAAATATGGCTTTCATATTAATTGACATTCTGTTAAAAGAACTCTACAACAAATCACCTGACATAATACTCATGCAATCGGATTGGTTTACATTTATCCCAATTTTCAAAGTTTTAATATAATGCCCATATACCTGAAACCAATCCCATTTTACAACTTAACGATTTCACGTTCCAAAATTAACTTAATAGTGCGTGAAAATATAAAAAAAAAACATAATTTTACAACACAAAAGAGAATATTTTCCGTTAATGTGTCGAGCACTCGCACGTTTACCTCACCAACTCTTGCTTGCCCTCTCTCGACTCTTTTTTGTCGCTAAGAGTTAAGAGATTAGCGCGAAAGCCTATAACGCGGCGCATAAAAAATACCGCTTGAACGCTCACGCTTTTCCCGCAGTGGCTTTTTCCACTTTTCTGTTTCCATTCCGGGAGACACGTTAATTTAAATGTTTCGCCGTTCCAATTGTTTTTTTCTATCATTTATTTGGTGCCTGTAATTTTCGTGTTTACAGTCCTTGGGTTCCATTAAAATATTGTAAAAGGTTTTTTATCGCACCACGTGCTGTCTAAAATAAAAGCAAAAACTCACTGTTTGATGGGATAATATTTTTGGCAATGTTTTTCAACTTTTAAAGGGTTTTTGTTTGTTTTTATTATGCACTCGTGTAAATCTATAGTAATATGTACCTATTTTACGTATTTTCTAATTCATCCATAGATTTCTTTCGTCGCGTCGTTAAAGGCGACTAAGGATTTTAGTTTAGGTATGCTTTTGGTAGCAATTGAGCAACCTGTCACTTTACCTCTATCATCTCATCTGTTTTGTTATCAGGGATTGTTGAGCCACTTGCCACTGTTCGCAATTTAGACGTGTAATCAATGACCGATGTGATCGACTAGATGTTAGCTATTGGATTAGTATTACACGACCAAGTTACAAACATAGGTAAGTGGCTCAACAATCCCGGTTCGTGATGGTACTTTAAGATAATATTTATTTTTACAATGCATTCAATTTACGTCTTTAATGCTGTAAAAATCTTTTGTCTCCGCTATGTCAAATAGTTAAGCGGTTTCGCTTATCTCAGCCTATTCGATTAAATTTAGACCGTTTATTACCGACTAAAAATCATCGTGTAGAAAATAAAACCGGCCAAGTGCAAATCGGACTCGCGCACGAAGGGTTCCGTACCAAAAACAGCAAAAAAAAAACATGTTTTTTGTATGGCAGCCCCCCTTATTTTTTATTTTATTCTGTTTTTAGTATTTGTTGTTATAGCGGCTACAGAAATACATCATCTCTGAAAATTTAAAAACTCTCTAGCTGTGACGGTTTGTGAGATACAGCCTGGTAACAGACGGACAGACAGACGGGCAGACAGCAAAGTCTCAGTAATAGGGACCCGTTTTTACCCATTGGGTACGGAACCCTAAAAAAAGAAATTTCATTGCACATAAGTTGCACATAAACCATACAAAACCACAACACCCACTCGCTCGTCAGGAAGCGAGCTGCTGTTAATCATGACTGGCAATCATTTGCCGACCGTGAGGCAATCATTCGCCGTGGATCGAGAACTGCTTGATCTGAGATAGTTCGCTTGCATGTGGGGGTTGCATGCAGTGGCTCACCGGGCGGTGGAAATATACGGGTGAGTGATGCGGAGAACAAAGCTTAGATTATATTTTGATAGCGCTAAGCAAACAGAAACCAATAAAATTGAAAAATATATATTATATTAAGTATAATATAACTAATTTAAGAAATTACAAGAATTAAAAAAATGAAGATGATTATTCACATAAACAGAACACTCAAAATATGTTAGACATTGAAAAGTTACCAGCTTGTCGCCTAAAGTATACTTTAACCTATTTCCTTAGTCGCAACTTACTACATCTACGGTAGAAGTGGGAAGGTGTAATTTTAAATCCCACACGTTATACCTATGAAAAAAAAAAATTAAAATGAGAAGGAAGATTACTTTTAAAACAAATGTTAATCCTTGAACACTGCAGGACAGGGGAATGTTGCATAGATAAACAGATAAAATAGTTATAATTGGATACCCTGCTAGCTCGTCACCTCACACCTATTTATTTCCTATCTCACTCGTTTAGAAACCCTTTAAATGTATCATAGTTTCAAAAGCCTTGCTCGACGTAATACAAAACCGTGAGTTTAGTTCTAACCGTCAATGATGAGCCTTCCTGCCACTGGCTCAATCGACTTATAATCAGTCGTGATACGATCTATTACCCGCCGCTACAGTACTGAGAAAGCTGTAGCTGTATAAGCGTAGTGCTCACAGCTAATGCTGGTATAGGAGCTACTAGTAGTTAGTATTGCTAGGTAGGTAATCATGAAGTTAGATGTTTGTAATGCTATAGAGGATTTTGAGAGGTTATGGTAGAATTAAAACTTACTAAAATAAGTATAAAACTTGTTGTTACTTGATTAATGTCAGTGAAAAATGGGAATAAATCGCGTCTTCAATCGAGATTAGCTCGACGTGTTTCGGGTGGCTGCTGGCAAACGCGCATTTCGCGCCACTGCTCTGTTCGCGCAACTTCAAATTTAGGGTAGTAGACAACACAAGAACATCGCTATTTGGTGTCGAATACTTTCCTACTTACGCGGTAACGCGGTTCTTTAATTGGAAAATAAAACTACTTTTAGTTGCATAATTTTTGACTGAATGTCAATACTTCGAATAAAAAAAGTGTATTATTTTGGACGGCTAAAAGATTTCTATAATATACTGATTACAAAGAGCTAAGAACCGCATCAAAAATAAGACGTTTTCTACCTACATGTCAAACAAAATTGACAATGACATAAACAATTCATCTTTAGGAATACAGTGACCATCTAAATTGTCACACGGACGTCCGAATCCGGCCAAACCGTCTAGTGCATCGAACCTCGTAAATCTCAACTACCCGCTATATGCTTGCAGTCTGGAGAGCACTTAGTAGTGTCCCCGTCTTTGGTGGATGCTGTGAGTGACGAGAGATGAGCTGAATTCAAGCAATGCTGTATAGGGTGGTCGGAAATTGACTGTAAATATTGTTGCCAGAGGTTGGGAATACGCGTCCGACAACCCCTGTAAAATATTCCCTCTTTTTTTTTATTTAGCTCGTGAGAAATAGATGTTTCATTGCCGAAACAATTCAAAGAACCTTAACACTTCTTACATGAAGAAGCGATTTAATCAGTTAATAACACAATCAGTGAACAATGCTTCATTTAGGAATCATTTAGGAACATTTAACATTAAACTACCGCGAGACTCACTCATCTTATAAAATACGGATAACTTACGTTATAAATCGAGTTTAGCTCGACATGCTTCGGACTAATTCATAGCCCTTCATCTAGTTCGCGTTTGGCGCGGCTCCTAGATGAAGGGCTACGAATTAGTCCGAAACATAATATCGAGCTAAACTCGATTTATAACGTGAGTTATCCGTATTTTATAAGATGATCATTTAAGAAAACACGGTCTTTTCGAAAATGCTGATAGACTCAAAAATACACTTGTAAAAGCTACAAGCTACTTAAAAAATAGCTTTGCGGCAGTGAATTAAAACCGATACACTCACTTCTTCATATCGAAATTAGCTCGACCCATCATCAGGAGTAATGCGCCACCGCTCTTTTAGTGCGACTAAAACTATGTAGTGGCGTCGGGATCCTTCTGTGGATGTCGTATGAGCCGACTAAGGAAATAGGTGTATGCTTTAGGCGACATGCTAACAACCTGTCACTATTCTACCTCTTCCATCTTTGGAAAACTAAAATTATGCTAGAAGTGGCTGCAAAGCGTGATATGGTCATAATTATGATTTGGCTTTATTAGGTTTTGTGTGCTCTGCGTACCCCATTTAGGAACACTGGCGTGATGGCATGCATGTAGATGTGATCTTGATTTTTCATAGTATTGGACCTACTTGACGTTATTAGACGTTATCCAGTTCCGCTAGCAACCCTGCTTCAACCCATGGCTTAGCACGCGGCTATACCATTTTATACCGGGTTATGCGCTCTTTAGCACCTCGGAAAGAGAAAACGACATCTTACCGGCCCGGACCAGCTGCGTGTCTAAGAGCTCACAACCGTTTATTTTGCGAAATTTTGTTACATTCTTACACGGAACGTTGAAACCGGAGTTGCGTTTAGACTAATTTAACAAAGTGCCGTAAAATTTTACTTAAACTACTAAAGAACAGGATCACTTCTAAGATTTATCTTTAGCGAGAAATAAATAAATATTAAATTTGCGTCGTATCGAAGCTTGATTGATTAAATTATTGCAGTTACAATTTTACCCTTCTTAATGCTTTTCGTTGGGTAAGATTCAAGTTTGCTGATAATTTCTCAAATTATAAAATTGTTTGTGAGGATAAGAAGTAGTAGCAGTTTTTTAATAAATCAGTGCTTCAGAAAAATCGTAATTGGAAAGTATCAAACGTCACAAAAGATTTGGCATGTTTTTTTTTCAAAATACAAGTGCATGTTGGGGGACTAATCAATTTTATTGAAAAAACTTAAATTGAGAATATTTGACTGTTTTTAGTATTTAGCAAAAGTACAGTCTAAATTAGCCCATTTCTTAATCACTAAATAGAAAATAGGAGTTATGATCAAGTATTTTTGAGGTGTGATTTTACGATACACTTGCTAAATGTTATCAAAAATACATTCTGTGCAGAATCGCGAATAGCAAGATACAATATTATAACGACTTAGGTAAGTGGTAAATACTTAATTATGCCGAATTGGACCATGTCCCTTTCTATAAGACCATAATAAGTAAAACCTTAAATTAAAAAAGCGCTTCGCCATCTCGTATTGTAAATGCTCCGTGTTGTTATATGAACTTTGTATGAGCGAGGGGAATTCCGGGACATTAGAGTACAGTCTACAAGACTGTCTCAACTGTTTATGCAAGTTTGTTAGAATGAGCTCAACTGCATGATTTTTTTTTTTGACTTGACAGTTGACTGTAAAGAGGAAACAATGGCAAAAAAAATGTAAAGTGTGTCAAATAGACTTTTCTTTTAGTAAAACGATTTACTGAAGAATTATCCACTGATGTGATGGGACAGTGTGAACAAAAACAAACTCAAGCTATTTATTGTGACCACGATCGCTGTAACGCGGCCGAAACGTCGAGAAGGTAAATAAAATCGTGTTTAAGTCCCGCATTCATACATATAAATATGAGTGAGAATCGCGAAAGTTTAAAACATTACAATGTGTAACAAACCAAAAGACGTCGACTCTAGTCAGCCCTGTACGTACTTGCCACAGCCCTTGATCATCATAAAACATATTTTTCTTTTGAGTCACTTGAAAGAACTTCACTAACAACCTCAAATTACAGAATCATTTTTATTTAATTAATCAACATGTTACACACATCCAGAACTAACCATTATTTTTTTCTCGCATTTCACTTGTTATCTATGCGCCGTTTCCCGCGCGTCGACTAACAAACCCAAATTTTCTAACGCAAATACCGTCAAAATTGTCATCGGTAAAGCCTTGTACACACTTATAATTACGTCAACGCTAAACAGCATTTCGGAGAGGACAATCGACGCGAATATTCGAATATTTAGCGTAACTATGCTGGTGCGGGCGTGAATATTCAATCGATAGTGTGAGCCGTACCTAACTGCGTGCATAGCGCGGTCGGCCAGAGAGAGCGGTGGCATAATCTGTGGTACATAGTTCAGTTTGTCCGTCTGTTTTGTACCATAACCATGGATTTACAGTAACCATATTTAACAGCGTTTTAAATATTTTCTATACAAATTGTATTTGCCATAGCTAGCAATTACGGTCACTGTCGGAAAATGGTCGGTACGGTACTTACGGATTTGATGCCGGACAAATATCTTAAAGAGAAAAGGTTTTTTTGTGTGTTTTAATAACTCCCAGTCCTCGAAATCTAAATTGCCAAGATTTTTAATACTGAGGATGCAGTTAACTCGTGACCACGGTCGCTGTAACGCGGCCGAAACGTCGAGAGGTAATTAAAAAATACCGTGATTAAGTCCCGCGTAAACATAAATATGTGTGAAAATCACGAAAGTTTAAAACTGAGGATAACTTCGCGCATCACTTTTTTATGGAAAAGCTTATGGTGTCAGGTTTAGAATTTTGTAAAAAGTTTTACACTTCTTTAAATAGGATTTGCCTACTCAGAATCAAGACTACAATAAAATTGATACCGATGGTTCAAAAAAAGTCTATTGCGTTGTTATAATTTTTTTTTAATAAAAACAAGAAAGTAAAATGTTTGTAAACATTGACGACATAATTCATTTTTAGTTTTATCAATACTGAAAAATAGAACGACCCATTTAATTACACATTACATTATTACTCTCCTAAATAATGAACTTACGTAATAGTCTTAATTAACAGTGTAGTCGTACAAGTAATATCTATATAAGTAATAGTGATCCATCTTGTTCCAGCTAATTTGTGTCGCCGTTGTCTATTATGTACGTCACGGCACATAGATGGAATACATTTAGTACGTAGTTTGACGGTACTCCGGATAGTGTGGAAAGCGGCCGTGGGTATGAACCACGTCGGTATTCTAGAATAGGGATGATGATAGGGTTAAAAATAAATCATTCTAATTAGTCCGTAAAGAAGATTATGGAAAAAAATTAGACATAGACAAAGGTACAGATCATCAAACTTCCTGAGTGAGGGCTCGTGACGTCACGTTTGAGTAATAATCAGTACAATGCTACTCAAACGTGACGTCACGCGAAACTTTTAGGCTCTGTATTATTGTAATTTTTCGTCTGTAAAATAAAAGAAAAAGTATGAGTACAATATTTTTTCGTAGTCTATCTGACGGACTAAATAGTTTTTTCTAGTCATCTAGCCTATTACTACTTATAATCATTATATCAAGCTTGTATTTCTAAATGGGGTAGGCAGAGCACATAAAATGCTACATAGATAAAACCCATGACTTGACGCTACGTGGCCAATTCTTGTTTATTTTTTAACCGACTTCAAAAAAAGGAGGAGGTTCTCAATTCGACCTATTTTTTTTTTGTGTATGTTACTCGATATCTCGGAGACCCGTGGACCGATTTTCAAAATTTTTTTTTTTAATCGAAAGGGCATAACTCGAAATTGGTCCTATTGGCACGAAACCAGGATCTGATTATGGAATCTTGGAGAAATCGAGGGAACTCTTCAAATTTTATATGGAGATGTACGGCGTTTTCGATAATTTGTTGATGAAATCAAGATTTTACATTCAGAAAACAGAATACTTTCAAAATATTGCTAATTTGAAGTCGGTTTTTTTTTGTTTCAAATTATTATTTTTTCAGTTGGCAGCTGTAATAGTGGCAGGTTTCTGTTGTCTAAAATATTCCTTAACCTGTCGCCTTTTAGGACATCCACGGAAGAAATGGGGAGGTGTTATTCTAAACTCGACACCACACTGCAAAGACAGTTACGACAGTAAGTTATCCAATTTCCCTTTATCAGCAGAATTTGCTGATTTCTTCCATGCATTTTAATTCAACGTCCTAAGAAATTGTCGTCCATCCCATTTTGCATTACAAGCGTCGGTATATTCAAACCAAACATTTTATATGTATTCAGTCTCAGCGTCGCGATGTCTCTCAGTTAATGTTAACTAGCATAAAACTTAACTACAGCAAAATAAACGGATGACTCGCTTTTTAATGTTCATTTTTAGCCAGGCATGTTCCGGAGAACACATTTTTAAAGTAATTCCCAATGAGGGCAAAGCCTCGAAACGTTACAATCGCCCCATTTTTTAAATGTAAAATCACAAATTTATTAATTAAAAGCGAGAGAGAGAAAGAAAGTCATGTATTAAAGAAAAAAAGGGCCAACGCCTGTTTTAAAATTAGGAGTACTTAGTTAAATTTATTTTAATAGAAGTAGCAGTTTTTTGCTGTCGTCTAGCCTATTTAGTCCTAAACATAATAAATATATATGAGGTAGTTACAAATCAGTTTTAAAATTAGCAAAGTATGTACATTAGAACTTTGTTACCGTAATGTTGCTTAGAGATTTTTGTAAAGTATCTACTTCTGAGATAATACAAGTTGTCCGTTTATTTATTTCACTGTATCATGTTTATTAGTTGGATCACTCACGTGAATAGCCTTCGCCGAGCATCAGCAATGCCGGGCCGACTCCGTAAGAAGTCAGTGCGTCCATTGCAGCACTTAATCTGAAACAATTCATCGTAATATTCATTTTTCAATAAAAAAAATCATATCAAATTTATTAAAAAAAGTAAAGTCCTCGGATTCTAACTTGGCAAGAATTTAAGTAGTGGATTTGTGGATTGCTTTTTCAATAAAACTTCTCGCTTTCCACTACGTAACAATACATCTTTCTACATTAGATGCAGATACCATCGCGAACAGAGATTGTTGGGCCATTTAACTATGTTTGTGACTTGGTCGGGTAATACTAATCCAATAGCTGACATCTAGTCTGTCACATCGGTCATTGATTACGCGTCTAAATTGCGAACAGTGGCAAGTGGCTCAACAATCCCGGTTCGTGATTGTACCTAATGAATAAGATACAGAGGGCAAAACGTCCTAAGATACTGTCGCCAACGACGTAGGTGAAGTCGCGCGACCTTACCGAACGTAGTCCGACATGTCTGACAACATACACATCGCTAAGTTTAACAATTTGGCCATACATATAAGTTATTTCCATCCACCTTGTATTCACAATAATTATAGATACATACCTACTATAATGACACGATTATAGTAAGTTAAGAAATCTGTTGAGAATAATTATAATGACGGCTTTTCATCATCATCAGCCTATATACGTCCCACTGCAGGGCACAGGCCTCCTCTCAGTATGAGAGGGATTGGGCTATAGTTCCCATGCGGGCCCAGTGCGGATTGGGAACTTCACACAAAACGTTGAATTACTTCGTCGCTATGTGTAGGTTTCCTCACGATGTTTTCCCTCACCGAATAGCTCGTGATAAATATCAAATTCGATACCGCACATAAATTCCGAAAAATTCAGAGGTGCGGCCCGGGGTTTGAACCCACGACCCTCTGCTTGAGAGGCCACAGGTCGAACCGCTGGGCTACCACGGCTTCTACGGCTTTAAAAATTCGAATATTTGCCCGGCGCCATAAAAAATAATAGAGGTTATTTTACTACAAAAAAAAAAATATTTTTAATAATATTCGCGCAGCTTCGATGGCTCCAATTAAATTGCAAATGAACCTATCGCGGCACTTTCTTGCTAGTTCGATAATTATTGGAAGTTTCTAAAAGCATGAATAAACCATGCACTATGTAATTTTACTGGATATCGAAAAGTTTAATGAAGGTTTGAGTCAGGTTTTGTTTCAGTAATTAATTAGTTTTAGTTTTACAGCAGTGAGTTTGAAAGTAGTTGAGTAGGGTTTTAGAAGTCATATTTTTAGTGAGAAACTAGCCACTCGCCTCGGCTTCAAACGAGTTTATTTCTTTCACTTAGAATTTTTTTAATCACTTAGAACACCTGATTATCGAAGTGTGTACATTTTTTGATTATTGAATTATTTTTGTTTTCTTGACGAGTAGCGTTTCTGAAAGTATCTAAGCGTAGAAACAATGGGAAGCAACTTTGCTATACATTACAATATTAAATTAATAAAGGAAATACCTACAGTCTCAGTAATATAATTTTTTTCTGTTCACTGGCTTCATTTTACAAAGTGTGTCAGTGTCAAAAATTAAAAAAAGAAAAAAGTAATTACGAAGTTAGTAATGTATTCATGTTTCTTAAAAAAACCAGCCAAGTGCGAGTCGGACTCGCGCACGAGTGGTTCCGTACGAAAAACACCAAAAAAAGCACGTTATTTCTATAATAATAATAATAATTTGTTTTAGTATTTGTTGTTATAGCGGCAACAGAAATACATCATCTCTGAAAATTTCAACCGCCTGGTTCTTACGGTTCTTGAGATATAACTTGGTGACAGACGGACAGCGAAGTCTCAGTAATAGGGCCCCGTTTTCACCCTTTGGGTATGGAACCCTAAAAACGGATATTTGTTAAGGGTACCTATTTATGGAAGTGTTTAGATGCAAGTTTTTTCTAATTCCATTTTGGCTTGCTCATATCCATCTCCATTTCGTAAACCAAGCCATCAACCTATTCAAGCATCCAACATCCAGTAGGCAAACCAAAAAGCGGACTGCCATATTTCCCGCACTATCTCATTCTCTCTAAAATACGCCAAATGTAGCGCACTCCAGGTACCTACTAGAGATTCAACTCTTGTGCGGAGCGTGAAGTAATCGTGTTTTCACTTGAAATTGAGTCTGCAAGTTTGGGCGACGCGTTATCGGATTTGTTCTGGCACGCGCTCGGAATCCCGCTAACTTGGTCGCGTCCTGTGAAATTGCAGCCCCGTATGTGCAGCTTGTTCTTTGCAATTCTAGATTGGTGGCAAATGCGGCGGTATAAAGGATAGTGTTTTATTGGACGCGGTTTTTTTTTCGGGAATACGGCGTGGGAATTGACACTGGTGATGGAGAATTTGGCCAGTCATAAAAGTAGTTGACCTGCTGTTTTCTTTGACACTTATTCTATCGTATTCCCATACATACATCACGCTTGGATACCCAAATGAGTTAGGCAGAGGACACAACGTTAAAAAGCCAAAAACATGACTGTTTCACGTTTTGTAACCTCTTTTAGTATACTTGCTATTTTGCTAGCCTGTGACTAAAGCAAACCTAACCTATTTCCCTGTTAAACTCATTTAGCGCATTTTTAGGTTTTTAGTTTGTTGAAAAAGGTATAATAGTGTCATTACATTTTGAATTATTACACATGCAGTTTTACTCTAAAAACGAATACTATCTACTATAATTATTTTAATAATATACTGTAAATCCAGTAGCAGGTACAAAAAATGAAAACGGTAATTTATTTTGAATCGATAACACCACAAATTTTATCTTCATAGATTTCTCTGCACAATACAAAGTAACAAACCTAAAAATACTTTCCACCCCATTTTAAACGAACACAGCAAACTACTCAGTAACGCCAACATGACCGCGCGAGAATTGTCCACGCGACTTATACTCTGTCTGTGGCACCTGCTTTTGGCGCCATTTTCTTATTATGTTGGTAAAAACATGGCGGATAGGTTTCAGCTGTTCTCCCAAGCAGGTGTACGCTTTTGAATTGCGCTGTTATTTTTGAAAGTGGAGAAAATGTAACTAAATCCTTTCTAAGAACAACTGGGAATGACGGGGAATGTGTGAGTTTACTTTGAGCATTTTTAGAATTCTGAAGAGCTTAGATGTTGTACTGTTGTACTCAAACTATACGTATAATACTCCGTTTAAATTAAGATTTGAATGTTAACATCAAAACCTCACGCATTTTAAGTAAACACAAGGCATCGCCGCATATACTGATACCGTTGTTATTGAAATCATTATAAGAACAGTAATAAGTGTTATTGTTCTAATCATTACCTAGTTTTTCCTTTGGGGTCCAGTGAAAAAAATTTTTTTTTCCGTTGAAATTTACAGGTTAAAATAAACGGAATACCTGCCTATAGTTGCTTGAATCTTAAAATGCAACTGAATTTAATAAAATTTTGCATTAATTTTACATCGTAGCAACTGTTTCCACTATTGCTAGTGTCATCGTTTATAAACTTCGATTTTCACGATCCTGTAATTTTATTTTTTATTTTTAGATAAACCCATTATTTTTATGGATAAAATCTTTAGCGGGACACATGAATTAAAAAAATGCAATGAACTGGCGTGCCTTAAAAAATAAAACCCTCAAGCGCCCAAATAATTACATAACACTTAAAATAAGCATTCGTTAACCGTCACAACGGCCGTCGTTANCCCCCCCCCCCCCTTAACGGCTTGATTGTACCCTAATTACTGGTAATTGCAGTACTGCAGTTAAATTTGAAGAGCCGCGAACAGGATGATAAAATAAATTGTAAAACGCCATACAATTTGAATGCGCAAATTGCCATTATGAACGTCATCGTTGGTGTGATTGGGGATGAGTTCTGTTGATTTACTTTAAAGCTGTTTAGTTTGATACCAATGTACGTATATCACTTTCAACTACCGAATACTACGTAAAAGAATTTTATGTTGAAAAATTGTTCGGATAACTCACGTTAATAAAATCGAGTTTAGCAAACATGTTTCGGACTAATTCGTAGCCCTTCATCTAGGAGCCGTGGCAGCTGCTGCTGCCAAACGCGAACTGCGCGCCTCGGCTCTCTTCGCGCGACTGTGTCTTTGCGTGTGCCCTGCTTACCCCATTAAAAAATATAGGGGTGATTATTGTGTGTACAAAATCATATACCATTAGATTATGGTATAATATGCTGTTTCCTATACAATAATACCACTTTTTCAACCCGTGCAGATGTGTCGGGCTTAGACTAACAGCCCTTAATTTCTTCCGTGAGTATCGTAAGAGGTGACTAAGGAAATAAGTTAAGGTGTGTTTTAGACGTCAGGCTAGCAACCTGTCACTATTGCACCTCTTTTGCTATCTTCTATCTACATGCTAAAAGTAGGTACGATCATCACGGTTTTGCTTCTGTAGTAAGTACCGTTTTGAATGGCCTACCCCATTTGGGAATACATACAAAATGTATTTATACCGTAGAGGACAGACCAACTAGAGAAACAACGATGGCCACCCAGTTCCGCAAACCGTCAGTTTATTTCAACTTGCAAACTGTCACAGAAACTGTAAAGAGCCAATAACCATAGAGGAAAAAGCCAATGCGTTACGCGCGATCTTGGGCCGGCCAATAAGAGCACAGCGAACGCCACCATGCTTTGGCGGAATCGTCTTCGAACAAATTCAATGACATTAGTACTCTATAGGTTCTGTCCTCTATGATGTGTACGTATGAATATGTGGAACTAAGAAATTAAATTTAACAGACTAATTCAAATCAAATAAAGCAATCTCCTTCCAAAACCTAAAAGCGCACTCCAAACACCATCAAAACCACAATTTCCATAAACCAACCAAACGCTTAAACTACCAATAAATCCCAAAGCTTGGTTTTAATTTAAATTCAAAAGGCGGCTAACATCGCATTAAATCAAAAGCCGAGCCAACGGGCTGAATAAGCGCAACGATTTGTAAATCTAGCCATTAGTGGAATGTATCGTGCTTGGCTCGCTCTAGGCCTCTTTTGAGCCAACAGATGGCATGTGTTGGGCTGGCCAGCCGGGCCTGACACACGGGGTGTAAGAACGCTGAACTTGTGAATAGAATATCCTTTATTGTCAAACCGTGTTACAAAGATGGTTCACAAATAATGAAGTTCCAACGGTAACCCACTCCGGGCATACAATAATATAGACAGTAAGTAAGTATTAAAAAATAATAAACTAGGCAGGTACATTATTCGCACTTATGA